>JBBDGP010000243.1:4517500-4710000 GCA_037952835.1 Lithobates septentrionalis
CTCAGCCAACAACAAGAAGACAGTCCACCCCAAGCAAAACATGATTGGGCAATCAGCCCAAGTCCCATTGAGGATGTTGAGGAAGGAGAGGTGGGCGACATGGGCACCCCACCAGGTGAGTGTCTGACACACCAGCTTACGTTAATCTATGCATGGCTGCCTTTTGTTTAATTTAATTTGTCACTCTATTTTAGGGGATCTGGTTGTGCTTCATTCAAGCAACAGTGCCACCCCCGAGGATGTGGAGGAATTAGGCTACATGGGCACCCCACCAGGTGAGTGTCTGACACACCAGCTTACGTTAATCTATGCATGGCTGCCTTTTGTTTAATTTAATTTGTCTACTCTATTTTAGGGGATCTGGTTGTGCTTCATTCAAGCAACAGTGCCACCCCCGAGGATGTGGAGAAATTAGGCTACATGGGCACCCCACCAGGTCAGTGTCTGAGACAACAGCTTTATTTATGGTAAGGTAAACTATGTATGTGTGCATATTTCTAAAGACATTTTTTGGTTTCATTCCACTTTAGGTACAACAACAAGAAGTGACTATTTCACCTCTGAAAGTGCCCAACGGCTAATTGGTCAAATAATGGCCTGGAATAAAGACATTGATGAAATGCGTAATCGGCTGGATCGTATGCAGCAGGAAATGAAGGACATGATTGATGTTTTGGGTCGAATCTAAATGCCCTTTTTTAAACCCCAAAACATCAATCATGTCCTTCATTTCCTGTTTTGCTGACCCCATTCTGGACCTTCTCTTTCTTTTTTTGGCAGAACATAAATGGCTGTTTAACCTAATGTCAAAAAGGAGGGCTGTTTCTCGTATATACCTCAAAAATCCACAAAAAAATAAAACTTGATTTTCTAAAAAACACAAAATAAACAAAAAAGTGATTTTAAAAAACCAAAAATAAATAAAATACAAAATTTTAAAAAACCCAAAAAATAAAAAAATTGATTTTAAAAAACCCCAAAAAAAAAAAAAATATTTTTAAAAAACCAAAAAAATTGATTTTAAAAAACCAAAAAAATAAAAAAATTAATTTTAAAAAAAACAAAAAAATAAAAAACTTGATTAAAAAACCAAAAACAAATAAAAAAAACTTGATTTGCAAAAACCAAAAAAAAAACTAAAAAAACTTGATTAAAAAAAAAAAAATAAAAAAAAAAACTTGCTTTTAAAAACAAAAAAAAAAACAAAACTTGATTTTCCAAAAAAAAAAAAGCCTGTTTGCGAAAATCAAAAAGCCAAAAATATTTTTTTGTGGATTAGGTAGAAATATTTAAATATAATTATATTTTGCTACATTATTAAGATATCATTATATTTTTGTCTATGAACATTTTATACTAAATGCAGAACTGAATGCATAACAACCATTAATAAAAACATCTCCTTATAGGATTTTAAAAAATGTGTGGTTTGTTATTTCAAGGCTCAGTATCAGTTTGGTTATAATTGTAAAAAAGTTGTTTACAGTGGCAATGGAGCTTATTTAGACATTTTTAAAATTCAAATACAGTTGGCACTACAACTGCTCGACCATAACCTAGGAGACAGCCCAAAAGAAAGGCAAGCAATAAATATAATGCCAAATTTCAGCAATATTTTTTTTATTGTAAAAAATTATATATCCTGGCCCATTGCAATGGCCCCCCTACCCATAAAATAATTAACATATTGCTGTCTAACTTGACGGGAACTTTGGGGGGCCAAGCCAGTACGGACAGTATCCAGGCCTGTAAGGTTGGCTTCTATTTGTCCGGCCTCAGGCCCAACTGTGCCTATATAATTGGTAGAATGCTTGTTTAAAAAGTTGTGCAGAATGCAGCACGATAAAATGATAAAATTAAGTTTGTATTCCGCCAAATTAATGGCTGTTTGAAACAGGCGGAACCGGCTGGCCAGAATTCCAAACGCATTCTCAACCACTCTTCTAGCTCTGGCCAGCCGGTAATTAAAAACCCTCCTCTCCGGGGTGAGGGTTCTTTGGGGGAATGGCCTCATGAGGTGCTTGCTGAGAGCGAAGGCTTCATCGGCAATGAAGACAAAGGGGAGTCCTTCCACGTTATCCTCATCAGGTGGCAATCCCAGGCCACCACTCTGGAGACGCTGGCAGAACTCCGTCTGGGCAAATACTCCTCCATCCGACATCCGGCCATTCTTCCCCACGTCCACATATAAAAAATCATAGTGTGCCGACACCACCGCCATTAAAACAATACTGTGGAACCCCTTATA
The DNA here is from genome assembly GCA_037952835.1 of Lithobates septentrionalis. Lineage (NCBI taxonomy): Eukaryota > Metazoa > Chordata > Amphibia > Anura > Ranidae > Lithobates > Lithobates septentrionalis. The sequence continues at coordinate 4,519,749 of JBBDGP010000243.1, forward strand.
ATTAAAATAATATGACCCCGAATGGGGTGGTGGCACAATGTGGACATGTTTCCCATCTATAGCCCCTCCACAATTGGGAAAGTCCCAACGGCTGGCAAAATGGGATGCCACAGTCTGCCATTCCTGTGGCGTTGAAGGAAACTGGGGAATCAAACAAGAAAACCAAAATCAATTAATTTGGAAGCTAACATTGCAAGAAAATTAGACAATTAAAAACATTATTCCCCAGCATCAGTATAACATTCAATAATTTTTTAAATCAGAAAGGTTTTTATTTTGCATAGGAAACAAAATCATACATCATACATGTTGAAATATTGAATGTACACATATTTTAGAGTATTAGTGCAGTTTGTCATGAACACAGTTATCAACGTTTTAAGATTGCCAACAGGAGGTTCTATTTGTATTCTAACAAAAGTAAAGGCAATTGCATTATTATCCTTTAACAATAAATTTGACATATAATATGCCTCGTATAGAGTATATGTCTGAATGTCAGATGGTATACTCGGATATTGACTGGAATAGTATCTCCCCTGTATAGGAAAACTCCTGTGTTATATAATATCTTTAAACTGTAAAAAGGGGGAGACACAGTAATTTTCCTATAAAATCAGTGAGATCCATCTCAGTATAATACAGCTCTATTATGTTTGTCTGTGTTCGTTGTATTTAGTGCAATATAATATTCTCCAGTATAGGGGAGAAAAGGAAAATATCAAACAATAAAAAGAGGAAGAAAAAAGAAGGAAAGAGATAGAAAGAAAAAAAACCATAACAAAACAAAACTAAATCTTGCCATACATTGTAACATTGCATATTCTGCCTCATACCTCTCGAGGAGTGTATTGCCCTGTTTATCCCTTTCTTTTACATACTTTTATTATCCATACAACGTTCATGTCCACATCAGCCCAAGAGTAACCTATCTTTGATTAGTTGGTGTGGGGCTAGACCAGGAACATCCAACCATGCTTGCCATATCGATAGAAACTTTTGTGGGACTTTTCTATGTTGGTAAGCAATCTTTTCTCTTATTAAGAGCCTATTGACACTGTCTATCCATTGCTTCTTGGTGGGCACTCGCGGAGTGATCCACCACTGAGCAATTAATTTCCTTGCCATATATAACATTCGGATGAGCGCTATGCGGGTGGGTGGTGGTATCGACTCGTCGTCTATTCCTCCTAATATACATGTTACTGGGTTTCTCTCAAGAGGTATCATAAATATTTCTGTTATTGTGTCTAGTACATCCTTCCAGTACCTAAATAATTTGGGGCACTTCCATATCATATGGAGTAAGTCTCCATGATCACGTTCACATTTTGGGCACATGGGAGAATCTCTAATTCCCCACTTATATAATTGAAGGGGAGTTCTATATGCTCTGTGGAGTAAATAAAGGTGTGAGATTTTCTGAGATGCAGATAGAGAGACCAAGGGGGCGTTTACCAAGCATACATCCCAACTATCTCCGTCTATTGCCCCTATGTCTTCCTCCCAGCGCTGTCTACATGGTAGACTAGAGGGGTCTTGTATTCGCGTGACAAGGGTGTTATAGCAGTGGGATATCATCCCTTTTTTATTTTCTTCCATGAAAACTTCCTGAACAATCGGATGTTCTGTGTGGTGGATTCTGACAGTTCTGCTCTGGGTTTGTAAAGCATGTCGCAATTGGAGATACTTATAAAAATTGTTATGTGGGATCTCGAATTCTATTTGGATCTGTTGGAATGATTTGAGGGTATTATTTTGGTATAGCTGCGAAACAAATTTGATACCTGCGTCCTCCCAGTTCTTAAAACCTTTTAATTTTTGTATTTCCTTAAATTGTCTGTTTTTCCAAAGAGGTGTGCAGGACAAAAAACCTGTAACGCCCAGTAATTTTTTTACAAAAGACCATAGCATGATCAACAATTTAATTGTAGGGGCCTCAGGGTCTAGATGTAAGAACCCCGCTTCCAAGTTTGCCAGTGCTGAATAATTATTTTCGTCCCCTACCGTAAGCATCCGAATCGGGTCTGTGTGATCTAATAGGCCCCATCCTCCCAGCTGCTGCAGTTGGGATGCCAGGTAGTACATTCTGGGATGAGGAACAGCAAGTCCCCCCTCCTCCTTGCCATATTGTAATGTGGATAATTTTATCCTTGCTACCTTTTTCTTCCAAATAAGCTCCCTAAACTGGGTTTCTATCCTATCGAACCATCTCTTAGGTATCCATACTGGGGAATTATTAAAAATATATAATAGTTGTGGCGCCCAAACCATTTTAATAAGGTTAACTCTCCCAGCCACTGACAAGGGTAATTTACACCAAGCTCTGCTTTTTTCCCGGAATTTAGTCAAGAGGGGGACCAGGTTCTGATCAATATAGGTGTTCGGGCTCGATGTCACCTGAATCCCTAGGTAGCGAAATGAGCTCACCTGTTGTATCATTTCTGCACCCAGGGGCAGTGGGGTATTCAGGGGGTCAAGCGGCATCAGCACCGACTTGTCCCAATTGATGGAGAAGCCTGATAGTTCCCCAAAATCCTTTATGAGGGACATGACCATTTGTAACGTATCTTTTGTGTCCCCTAAGTACAGCAGGGTATCGTCTGCATACATGGATACCACATCTCTATTTCCTCCTCTCTGAAAACCCACTATTCTTGAGTCCCCTCTAATTTTGGCCCCCAAAGGCTCTAAGGCCAGGGCAAAAAGCAGGGGCGACAGTGGGCACCCCTGCCTAGTGCCCCTAAATAGAGGAAAGGGTTCTGAAAGCTCCCCATTAATGCGGATCCTGGCGGTGGGTGTGGCATATAGAAGCTGTATCCAGCGGATAAAGGTGTCCCCCAATCCCATGCTCCGTAGTGTCTTCCACAGATAAGGCCATTCGACACTGTCGAAGGCCTTAGCTGCATCTAGTGAAAAAATTGCCCTATTGCCTGGGTTGTCCACTGGGAGTTGTAGATTCAGGAATAGCCGCCTTATATTTTGGGCCGTGGATCTCGTGGGTATGAATCCAGATTGGTCTCTGTGTACTAGTTTATGAATTACCTTGGCTAACCTGTTTGCTAACATCCGAGCCAACAACTTAATATCTGACGTGAGCAATGATATGGGCCTATAGGAGCCAGGGGAGTTCGCATCTTTACCTGGTTTTAAGAGGACAATGATGATTGCCTCGTTCATCGAGTTTGGTAGGGAACCTTCCTCTAGTGCCTCATTATAAACTTTTAATAATGTGGGGAGCATAGAGTCCGCATAACGTTTATATACCTCTGACGGGAGACCATCCATGCCTGGTGATTTGTTATTTTTGGTTTGGGATAAGGCAAGATCTAGTTCTTCTGCCGTTAGAGGGGCATTAAGCATGGTTCTGTCTTCTATCTGGAGACTGGGGAGCTCACAGCCTCCCAGAAAATCCTCTATTGCGCTTTCAGTGGGCATCACCTTTGAGGAGTAGAGATTGGCATAAAAATCACTAAAGACTTTCAGGATATCAGAGGTAGAGGTTTTCAAGGACCCCTGCTCATCACCAATGGCGGGAATAAGAGAGGATGATTGCTGGGACCTTGCCATTACTGCAAGCATATGTCCAGTTGTCTCCCCCTCCTCAAAGTGTGATTGTTGCAGAAAAAAGCGTTTATTTTCCGCTAACTGCAGTGCTAGTTGGCCCGACATTGTCTGCGCGCTTAACCACGCTCTTTTGGTATCTTCCGTGGGATCATTAGTGTAGGTATTTTCAGTCTCGGTGACCATATTCCGTACCAGCAATTCCCAAGCCTTAGTGTCAGTCTTAATCTGTGAGATTGTTTTAATAAGCTGTCCTCTCAAAAAGGCCTTCGCTGCATCCCAAACCACCCCCAGCTTAGCAGTGCCAATGTTATCCTGCATAAACAGCCTGAGTGCTGCATGTACAGGGTCAGGTTCGGCAAACAGCGAAAGCCAGAAGGGATTAAGCTTCCAGACTGGGCGGCTGGTTTTATTTGGTAATGAAATGGTCACCCAGAAGGCAGAATGATCAGAGATATTCCTATCTGCATATCCAGATTCCAAAACCAGTTGTAGCATCTTATAATTTCCCAAACCCAAATCTATTCTAGACAATCCGGCATGGGAGGCCGAGTAGCAGGAGTATTTTTTGTCCTCAGGATGTTTGCATCTCCACACATCTATCAATCCTATTTCTTCAAGCATTTTAGCAAAAGGAGTTTTGCCTTGTATTTGACCTGTATTAGCATTAGGTATAGGTATTTTATCCTTAATGGCGTTTAAAAAATTATTATAATCTCCCATTGCCAGCAGGGGTACTTCTGGGTATTGGGCCATGAAACTTGCCAGGTGTTTAATAATCTCGGATGTATACAGTGGGGGAATATAAATACTAGCAAGAATACATTTTAGGTTTGATATTGTGCATAGGAGAAATATATATCTGCCATCTGTGTCTATGCGTTTTTGTATACAATTGAATTGAACATCCCTCCTGATCAAGATACTTGTTCCTCTAGAATAGGTGGAATGGGTTGCATGAAACTGGGCTACATATAATCGTGGGTTGAGGCTGGGGGTGGGGTCCGCCGAGAAGTGAGTCTCCTGTAGGCAGACCACCCCCGCTCCCAGCGACTTGAGATGCCTGAGGACCGCCATCCATTTAATTGGACTGCCCAGCCCTCTGACATTCCAAGTCACGATCGTCAGCTTAGTCATCCCCATTTCACTTTAGAAACTTTAGGCAGTCTAATATAACCCCTAGTAGCACCCACAAGTTTTGTATCAGTATGATACCAATTACATAGAAGAAAAAACATATCAAACTTAATTTCCCTCTTCTTGAGACAGTTAGGCATCTGTGGACATGAAATCAGAACACAAAACAGCAAGAAAAAATATTTCAATATGTTAGGGTATAAGCACAGAAAAAAATAAATTTCTAGCTCAAGATATACTGCTCTGTATGGCATAACTCTAAAGGGTGGTAGTGCACCCAACTGTAACAGTTGCATTGTTAGCTTTTCCTCCACACAACAGGTGTGGGGGGGGGTAAAAGCCTTGAAAACTCCCGGTTAACCAACAGGTCAGTTCTTGCAGGGGTTTTACAGAAGCGGCAGGCACGTAATCCTTCCTTGCTTGCAATCAAAAAATGAAAAATAAAGAAGAGTGAGGGGAAGGGGAAAAAAGCAGGAAGAGTAAGTTGAAATGAACAGGACTCCTCATCCGCCTAAGCAACGGATATGGGTGCAGGGACTGTCCACATTTATCAGCAGGCTCGGGTCTTGAGGCCCGCATTCGGCTTAGGCGCCCTCTCCAAAAAAAGGGGGGGGGAGAGAGATAAAGAAGGGGGGGGGGAACAGTAGGCTGGATCCCATCCGTCCAACACCAACACAAGGCATATCACTTAGGGGGGAACATCTCTTTGCGGTCTAGCCGCTTTAAGGGCTCTATCTTCTCTATCCAGCCACTGAGCCGCCATATCCGGCCGGTCAAAAAAGCGGGTTTCTCCAAGTGCGACTACTCGCAGGCGGGCAGGATACAGCATGGCATAGGGCAGATTTAGATCTCTCAATCTTCGCTTGACATCCATGAACTTTGCTCGCTGTTTCTGGAGTTCAGCCGAGAAATCCGGGAATAGGGATATCTTGGAGTTTTCTATAGCTAGTTTGCCTCCCATGGTTCTGGCCTTGGCAAGGATGGCATCTCTATCTTTGTAGTTGAGAAGTTTAAAGAGAAAGGCGCGAGGATGATTACCAGGTGGTAGTGGGCGAGATGGGACTCTATGCGCTCTCTCAACTGCAAATAATGGAGAGAAAGCGTCTTTTCCGAATGTGTTGAGAAGCCATTGCTCAATGAAGGTGACCGGGTCTTTACCCTCTATTCTTTCTGGGAATCCCAGTGCGCGTACATTATTGCGGCGCATGCGGTTCTCTAAATCATCCAAACGCGCTGCGTGCTGGTCTACTACGTGACAGTTATACTTTAAGTCCCTCTGCATGGGTACAAAATCATCTTCCATCACACTGACCCTGCTCTCTACTGCAGCTGTGCGCTCTCTCAGTTTTTGCATGTCCTGTCTCACATAGGATATCTCAGCTTTGACTCCTTTAACTTCATCCGTCAGATGTGATATGGATTTGTTACATATAGTCACTGCTGAGAGAATGTCTCTGAGAGTGGGTTCAGTATTATCCACTGGCATGCTCCGTGTCTGGGTGTCCTGACATGTGTGTGGTGCTGTACTCACTGTGGCCCAATCTGTAGGGGATCCAGTGCCATCCTCCAGTGGTATAGTGTTGTCTAACTCCAGCTGGCCTCCCTCCTCTTCACTGAGGTCGGATGCGGGCGAGGATGGCTCTTTGGAAGTTTTGTTGCCAAACAGGAGTCTCTGAGCGGCCTCCTTGTACTTCTCCTTCTGTGATCTCTGTGGCAGAGCGCCATCTTGGGCCTGAGTCACAGGCGGGCCGGTGCCTTCTTTTCCCCGTTTTGGCATGCTAAACAGCCGCGGATCGAACGCCGATATGGACCGAACTAGTCACCAGTAGTGTGTGGTTCCGATCAGGGGTGTTATCGGGTCGGATGGGTAATCCGCAGGATTAATTACAGGATTCTCGGCGGAGCGGAGGAGAAGTGCGTCCTGCTACATGCGCTGCCTGGCCACGCCCCAACATTCAATAATTTAATTCTTCTGGAATAACTAATATGGAAAGGCACACTTATCAGATTGCTCACCCCCTCTGATGGAACATTGATTACATTTTAGGGGGTTGTGAAATCCCTAAAAAATATTACTTTTAGGACACGCAGGAATTTAGGGACTAAAAAGGCTACAAGACTGCAGTTGTCGCACTCTGCAGGTGCAGTTGCTAACCAGCTTACAGTAAATGAGGTAATGTAAAAAGGCATTCATGTTGCAAGGAGTACACAATCACAGGCAAGGGCAATTAATGAAAACACTTTGAGGCTTGCATATGATTTGATGATGGAAATCAGCAGAGCTTCTGCTCATTTACTAAAGCACTGGAACAAATGCACTTGTAGAGTGCACATGCATTTTGCAAACTGCAACATATATTTGCTTTAGACAAATCAACACCACAGAACATTCAAGCAAATTTTAACGAGGGTGGGGGTGGGGGGGTTGTGAAATCTAGATAATTGCTCATTAGCAGCACACTATTTGGAGTGAGTTTAGGTGGGGGGGGGGGGTGGGGGGGTTGTGAAATCTAGATAATTGCTCATTAGCAGCACACTATTTGGAGTGAGTTTAGGTGGGGGGGGTTGCGAAATCTAGATAATTGCTCATTAGCAGCACACTATTTGGAGTGAGTTTAGGTGGGGGGGGGGTGGGGGGGTTGTGAAATCTAGATAATTGCTAATTATAAGCACACTAAATACACTCCAACAAAATACATTCAAAATGAGTAGACTAGGTGGATATGTTCCCATCACTTCATGCTGGGAAGGTTATTGAAGGAAAATATACATGCATGACAAAAAATAACAGGAAAAAATTCCAGCATGTGTGAGGATAAAAAGGGGACATTCACACTATATTGCAATGATGGTAAGTAGTGTTTGAAGCAAGAAATACATTACATTATCAAAGATTACATAAAAGAACATGTGATACTAATAAAATAAAAATATCTTACCTTAATATAGTCCTTCTGCAGGACCTGTATGATGGCAGAACAGGTCTCTGGGATAATGATCCCCAGAGCCTGGGGGGAGATGCCTGTCGAGAACTTAAGGTCCTGCAGGCTTCTCCCTGTGGCCAAATACCGCAAGGTAGCGACCAGCCTCTGCTCCGGAGTGATGGCTTGCCTCATGCAGGTATCCTGCCTGCTGATATAGGGGGTCAGCAAAGCCAACAAACGGTCAAAAACGGGGTCCGTCATCCGGAGAAAGTTCCTGAAATCCTCAGGATTATTCTCACGGATCTCACGGAGCAAAGGCATGTGACAGAACTGGTCACGCTGAAGCAACCAATTCTTGGTCCATGAACTCCTCCTCGCCCTGTTCATGGACTGGTCTTGGGCTGAAGAATAAACTACAGCACCAAACACATACAATGCACGAGCTCTACGACGAGTACGTACAGGTAACATGGCTTCAAAACGGTCGGCTGGTCAGAACGCACTAAACAGAACGCACTGAAGAACAGCAAGGCCTGTGAAGAACGACCTGAAAATCAGGAACGAGCGGCCAATAAAACAAAGATTTCTCAATGCCAACTGACCAAACGCACTGAAAAGCAGATACAAACCTCACAAGCACAGACTGAACAACAGTTAAAACAAACTGAAAAATACGAGTCTCACAAGCGCGAATCGTCTCTCACCAAACTTCTACTAACACGAGATAAACACGAGATTAGCAGAAGGAGCCCAAAGGGTGTCGTACGGGCTATTGAACTTCCGTTTTATAGTCTCGTCGGACTTGGTGTACGTCACCGCGTACTAGGCTGTCGTACTTTTGTGTGGTCGTGTGTGTGTAAGTCCGTTCGTAAGAAAGTCTGCCGCAAGTCCGCCGAAGGTACGTCGGAAGTATGTCGGACAGGCTGTCGGACTTTTGTAGGTGAAAAGTCCGACCGTGTGTACGCGGCATAAGGAAGACCAGAGAGTGATGGCCCTGGGTTCAGTCTGGTTTGGCAAAAGATGCAGGCTCTTGTATGACCACAGCCTGGAGACATAGATGTCATCTGCTGCTGTTCCTGATCTCTTGTAGTCCTGGACTGGATTGTGCTCACTATTATAAGGACTCCTCAGGCCAACAATTTTGACTGTAAAATAATTGATGTGTTCCCTGGGGTACAAAGGCTTTGCTAATTTCACCAGTTTATCCAGCGTTGCCTTCCTCCTTATTTTGTTATGACCCAGAATAAATGGCTATTTATTTTTCACAAATACTTGCCTATGTGTTTTACTTCAAAAAGGACAGTTTGTTTGTGAGTAGGCAGGTACATTTCCAAAATACAATGTCAAATTAACAAAGGACACAACACCAACCAATCTCCTTGAGATTCTAAAATACAATATAATAATGGTGTTGTAACTTGACACACAAAACCCACAAAAATAATTATGGAGATCACCAAAAAAAAAAATGAACAAAAACAGGAGATATTGATTTAAAAAACAAACAACTTATCAAAAATATAAAAACATAAAACCCCCAAAAAATTTGGTAGATCTGACGAATACAAATATTATATTCATGAAATCATGAGAAATAATAAAGAAAGAAGTTTGTGAGAACTCTGTGTGAATATGAGCAACAAAACAACTTCATTCTTCTAGCATTATAAAGAAGAATAGAGTGCGCTGCATTAAACAATTTAAAAAATTGCAGTGTGACGAAAGTGCTATATCCATTACGAACGCTAATTTTACCAGACCGAGCAGTTCCGTCTCGGGAATTTATTCTGAGCATGCGTGGCACTCTGTGTTTTGGGTATTGTCCACACACAGTCGGAATTTACGCGAACGGATTTTATTGTCGGAAAATTTTATAGCCAGCTCTCAAACTTTGTGTGTCGGAAATTCTGATGGAAAAAGTCAGATGGAGCCAACACACGGTCGGAATTTCCGACAACAAGCCCTGATCCCACGTTTTCCGTCGGAAAGTCCGACCGTGTGTACAGGGCATGAGTCTGTCACATAAAATCCCAATAAAATAACATTTACATTTTTGGTTGTAACATAATAAATTGTGGAAAATTTCAAGGAATATGAATAGTTTTTCAAGGCACTGTAGTCTTCCTTGCATGGGAAATTGAGGCTCAACAACTGTGGAAGTGCTGCCTCACACAGAATTTGTGTAGACCTGGCACATGATATACAACAAATATAAACTACGACAAATGCAGCACTCTACACAGACTTACTATAAAGTCAATAAACCATGAAGTGAAACAACGATCAATCAAAAAGATGTGTATATTCACATTATTCACACTATTATATTACATTAATGGATAAACATTATAAAACAATGTTTTAAACAAATCAGTCACTTCAAATCACATCAGCTTAAATTTTCATATAAAACTCCTTTGAGCTCTTCTCCTTAGAGACTTTCTTCAGAAAACACTCAACATCAGCGCACCTCCACTTAAAATTGGAAACACAATTTGCTCTTTCTTTTGTATGTATTTCACTTTGGGAATTTTAAGTGTCCTGACTAAGCAGATGGCTCCACAGTAATCACCGGTCATCTGGTCATCTTTCACTGTTCCTCCAATTCATGTTATACCCACATAATAAAAAAAGAATCAAGGATAGTGCAATACAATTCAACTAGATTTCAATATAAAATGTATAAAATCTTGATTTGCATGGTTCTAGGTTTCAGTAAAATCTTGTTCACATGATTTTACTGAAACCTAGAACCATGCAAATCAGCATTTAAAACATTTTCACATGGCTCCCTGTCACTGCTGCAGGTCTTGCCAGTCTTATGCTTTGTATATCACAAGTTTAAAGATACAGCAGTTAGGGATAGATAGGAGAGTGGTATAATAATGTTGGTATAGCGCAGAATGTGGAATAGTTATTCATTTCTTTAACCTGCCGTATGATATGTTTCCTGTAAGCTATGATCCAGAGTTTATTATCTTTTTTTAAGATTGTTTACCTAGGCAATCAACTCAATGCAGTCCTCATTCTGTTGTGCCTGTGATGAAATAGTTTCTAGAGAATCCTCCATGTTGCTCACCCCATGTGCTAGGGCTATAATATGACTTGGTATGTTTTTTTTTTTAATGTTGCCTGAATTGGGGCCATGTGTTGCAGTACTCCTCTTATATTTTAAGGGAAAGGTTAGCTTTTAGATTAGAGACAAGTTCCAGGGCAAAATTATACTCTGGTCTATGTGCAGACTTAAGCCTGGTATATGCTACTATTTTTTTTTAGTTCAAACCAGCGGGCTGGAGTCACTGTGTTAAGTATGCAATATTAGTACAGCGATCTCCCCTGCTGTTCTATTGTGCTCTGACAGTGGGGCTGCCTCCCCCCCGCCAGAACACTCTGGTCAGCGCTCTCAGCCATTGGCTGATAGCGCCAATCGGGGGCTGATAGCAGATATTTTTTGGTCATGCCTCTTCAGACCGACTGCAATACACACAGGCCAGGATGTCTGCTGGTTTCTATTGAACTGGGCAATGCCTCACATATAGATTTCAAGGGAGACCCCACGCAAAAATGAGTGAAAGAAGAAAAAGGTGTAGAGTCCCCCAAACTTCATACCAGACCATTTAAATCTGGTATGGATTTTAGGGGGGCCACCCTATTTTTTTCCTGTTTTTTTGTGTGGTCTGGTATGAAGTTTGGGTGACCCCACACTTTTTTCTTCTTTTCTTCTTTTTTGCGTGGGGTCCCCCAAACTTCATACCAGACCTTTTAAATCTGGTATGAATTTTAAGAGGGAGCCGAACACAAAAAACAAGAAAAAAATTGTGTAACCCCCCCTAAAATCCATATTGTAAGCATGAGCCCCCTCTTATACTATACCAAGACACGTGCTTTTAACAGAGGGTGGAGTACCTTGCCAGGGGGAACCAAAAGAACCAAGAGAGTGAGCAACAGGAGTGGATTGTGTCAGTGGTTGGAGTTTTTTTCTCCCCCTGGGTTGGTGGATATCATTAATAGTGATTGATATAGATCTGCGTCACTAGGTTTATGTCATGAGACTTTTTTTATTAAAGACCTTGTCAAAAAGTATATTTACTGTTTACATGTTTTTGAGGATGAGTGGAGGTAATATGCACACCTTACTTATTCACATTGTGAGGGGGGGAGTATCTGGGGGCTCTCTTATTGTTAAAGGGGACTTCAAGATGAAAATTTTCTCCCCATTTGCAGAACCTCACCACACCAGGGCAGGGTTGTGGGAAAGAGGCTTTTGCCAACCTTCCAATGTTGAGGGCATGTTGCCTATGGTTCAAGAGAGGGCTGCATGTTCATTTCCCTGTCTCCTGGACAGCCAGGCTGCATACTCGGATCATGGTCTGTGTGGATTTTGGGGATTTTGGCTTATCTTTGCCTTATATACATTACACAGACAGCCAGGAATTATTGGCTGACAACTGATTGGGCAAGGCAGGGAAGAGTCATTGTTGCTAGGGTGCCAGTGCCTGACGGCATTTTAACAACCATCCTGAGGGAAAGCTGTCACATCTAGCAGTGTTGCTGATAAATGTATCACTTCCTGTTGCCAGCAGAGGTACAATTCTACTGAACACCTATTTAGTTTGGCTATTTATCGAACTTCCAAACAAGCAAAACTTTTCCTTAATCTCTATGTTGTGAAGAATATGATAGTGGATGAGTTTTTGTACTTTATCCAAAAGTGGGCAGGGCTGAAATCACTTAGCTCACAAATTGTTGTGTGATGTTAACCCACAACAAAACTCAGGAGGTGAGTGTGTTTTTGGCAGAGCAACAGGTATTTTTCTGTATTTGCAGGGTCTTTAACCACTTAACAACCGGCCCATAGCCGAATGACGGCTGCAGGGCGGTTGCTTAACTTGTATGACTCATACTCGTATTAACTCATATGATGTCCTCCCAGAATTCCCCTCTCGTGCGCCCCCTGGGGCGCGCACCCGAACACATCCATGACCGCCGGGTCCGGAGGACCCGGCGCATCATGGATCCCGGTAAATGGCCACTGATCGCGGCCATTTACCATCTGATCGCTCTGTCAAATGACGGAGCGATCACATGTAAACAAACCGGCATCATCTGATGACGCCGGTTCCTCTCCTCCCCTCCTGTGTACCGATCGGTACACTGTGAACGGAGAGGGGGATGGATGGATGGCTGCAGCGCTGTGGGCTGGATGTGTAGTGCCCACAGTGCTGCACAGTGACATCCAGCCATTCATCCATCCATGCTCAGCCATCCCTCACTACTCTGCAATGCCCTGCAATGCTGTGCAATACTCTGCTATGCCCCACAATACTCTGCAATGTCCTGCAATACTCTGCAATACCCCCACAATACTCTGCAATACCCCCACAATACTCTGCAATACCCCACAATACTCTGCAATACCCCGCAATACTGTGCAATACTCTGCAATACCCCGCAGTACACTGCAATACCCCGCAATACTCTGCAATACCCCGCAATACTCTGCAATACCCCGCAGTATCCTGCAATACCCCGCAGTACTCTTCAATACCCCTCAATACTCTGCAATACCCCGCAGTACTCTGCAATACCCCGCAGTACTCTGCAATACTCTGCAATACCCCGCAATACTCTGCAATACCCTGCAGTACTCTGCAATACCCCGCAATGCTCTGCAGTACCCTGCAATACTCTGCAATACCCCGCAGTACACTGCAATACCCCGCAATACTCTGCAATACCCCGCAGTACTCTGCAATACCCCGCAGTACTCTGCAATACCCCGCAGTACTCTGCAATACCCCGCAATACTCTGCAATACTCTGCAATACCCCGCAGTACACTGCAATACCCCGCAATACTCTGCAATACCCCACAGTACTCTGCAATACCCTGCAATACTGTGCAATACTCTGCAATACCCCGCAATACCCTGCAATACCCCGCAATACCCTGCAATACCCCGCAATACCCTGCAATACCCCGCAGTACTCTGTAATACCCTTCAATACTCTGCAATACCCTGCAGTACTCTTCAATACCCCACAATACTCTGCCGTGCCCAGCCATACTCTACAATACTCAGTGATACCCAGCCATACCCAGTCATACTCGGCGATATCCTGCAATACCCTGCCATACTCAGCCATACCCAGTCATGCTCAGCCATAATCTGCAATACCCTGCCATACTCTGCAATACCCCGCCATACCCTGCAATACTCAGCCATACCCAGCCATACCCAGCCATTCTCGGCCATACTCGGCCGTACTCAGCTGTACTCGGCCTCTGTTTGTGGCCAGGCTGTGTAAGTCACACATGTGGTATCGCCGTACTCAGGAGGAGTAGGAGAATCTATTTTGGGGTGTCATTTTTGGTATGTACATGCTATATGTTAGAAATATTGTATAAATGGACAACTTTGTGTAAAAAAAAAAAAATGCGTTTTAACCACTTCCCACCCGCCGGCTGTCATACAACGTCCTTGACTTTGTGCGGGGATATCTGAATGATGGGTGCAGCTAGAGGCATTATTCAGATTTCAGTTTTTTCAGCCGGCGATTCCCTACACTATAAGAATGATCATAGTGGCTGTTCCACTGCTTGATCATTCTTACGGGAGGTGAGAGGGGATGTCCCCCCCTCCCGCCACCCTCCCTTGCTTCTACCGACTCACCGCTACGATCGAAGCCAGGATCTTTTTTTATTTTTTTTATTTCAGGCTAGAGGTGAGATGTGGGGTCTTATTGACCCCATATCTCACTGTAAAGAGGACCTCTCATGCCATATTCCTATTACAAGGGATGTTTACATTCCTTGTAATAGGAATAAAAGTGGTCAAAATTTTTTTATTTTGGAAAAAAGCATCAAACTAAAATAAATAAAGTAAAATGAACAATAAAAAAATAAAAATTTTTTAAAGCGCCCCTGTCCCTGTGTGCTCGCATGCAGAAGCGAACGCATACGTAAGTCCCGCCCACATATGAAAACGGTGTTCAAACCACACATGTGCGGTATCGCTGCGATCGGTAGAGCGAGACTAATCATTTTGGCCCTAGACCTCCTCTGTAACTCAAAACATGTAACCAGTAAAAAATTTAAAGTGTCTCCTATGGGGATTTTTTTTTCCCCTATGGGGATTTTTGAGTAGCGAAGTTTGGCGCCATTCCACAAGCGCATGCAATTTTGAAAGGTGACATGTTGGGTATCTATTTACTCTGCGTAACTTCTTCTTTCACATTATGCAAAAACATTGGGCTAACTTTACTGTTTTGTTTTTTTAAAGCACAAAACTGTTTTTTTTTTTTCAAAAAAAACGCGTTAAAAAAATTGCTGCGCAAATACCGTGCGAGATAAAAAGTTGCAATGACCACCATTGCATTCTCTAGGTTCTTTGCTAAAAAAACATATATATATATATATATATATATATATATATATATATATATATATATATATATATATATATATATATATATATATAATGTTTTGGGGTTCTATGTAATTTTCTAGCTAATAAATGATGATTTTTACATGTAGGAGAGAAATGTCAGAATTGGCCTCGGCACTCCAGAACGCCTAAAGGTGCTCCGTGCATGTTGGGCCTCTGTATGTGGCCACGCTGTGTAAAAGTCTCATGTGGTATCACCGTACTCGGGAGTAATAGCAGAATGTGTTTTGGGGTGTAATTTGTGGTATGCATATGCGGTGTGTGAGAAATAACCTGCTAATGTGACAATTTTGTGAAAAAAAAAAAAGTTAAAAAAACTTGATTTTGCAAAGAATTGTGGGAAAAAATGACAATGTCAAAAAAACTCACCATGCATCTTTCTAAATACCTTGGAATGTCTTCTTTCCAAAAAGGGGTCATTTGGGGAGTATTTGTACTTTTCTGGCATGTTAGGGTCTCAAGAAATGAGATAGGCCGTCAGTACTTCAGGTGTGACCAATTTTCAGATATTGGCACCATAGCTTTTGGACTCTATAACTTTCACAAAGACCAAATAATATCCACCGATTTGGGTTATTTTTACCAAAGATATGTAGTGGTATAAATTTTGGCAAAAATATATGAAGAAAAATTACTAATTTGCAAAATTTTATAACAGAAATAAAGAAAAATGCATTTTTTTACATTTACATTTTTTCTTTTATAGCGCAAAAAATAAAGAACCCAGCGGTGATTAAATACCACCAAAAGAAATCTATTTGTGTGAAAAAAAGGACAAAAATTTCATATAGATACAGTGTTGCATGACTGAATAATTGTCATTCAAAATGTGAGAGCACCAAAAGCTGAAAATTGGTCTGGTTATTAAGGGGGTTTAAGTGCCCAGTGGTCAAGTGGTTAAAGAGATAAAGCAGGAGGAAAAGTGCATGTATTACAGAAATGTACTGCATATGTTTTTCTTTTTTTTTTTTGTTCAAGTCCATATATGTTTCTGCTGTTTAGATGTGAATTACCATGCTTTAACTTGTATCTTAAGTACATGTAGAGTTATGTATATTTATTTTTAGAACTAAGCCAAACAAACAATTTCTTTCCTACTGAAAAATCTACATAAAAACATACTAAAATGTAAAGAAATAAAAAAACTATCAAACTCAAGTCAAACTCATTAAAAAAGCTAAAATATTTATTAACAGCTTGCTGACCATCCGCCGTCATTATACTGTGGCATGTCGGCATGATTCCGTGAGCCGTCATAGCTGTACATCGGGAGGTGCCAATGCTGGTGGCTGACGGTCGCGATGACCGCCAGCCACGAGCGATCACGAGCATGAGAGGCAGAACAGGGACGTGTGTGTGTAAACACACAAATCCCTGTTCTGTTCTATGAGGAGAGACAGATCGTGAGTTCCTAATAGCTAGGAACCACGATCTGTCATTTCCTCTAGGTTAGTCCCCTCCCCCTACAGTTAGAAACACACACAGGGAACACAGTTAACCCCTTGATTGCCCCCTAGTGTTAACCCCTTCCCCACCAGTGACATTTTTACAGTAATCAGTGCATTTTTATAGCACTGATTGCTGTATAGATGCCAATGATCGCAGTCCCGATAAAAATCGCAGATCACCGACATTACTAGTAAATAAAAAAATAATAATAAAAATGCTATAAATCTACCCTTATTTTGTAGACACTATAACTTTTGCGCAAACCAATCAATATACGCTTATTGGGATTTTTTTTACCAAAAATATGTACATATTGGCCTAAACTGAGAAAAAATGTGCTTTTTTTAAAAAAAATGGGAATATTTATTATAGCAAAAAGTACAAAATATTGTGTTTTTTTCAAAATTGTCGCTCTTTTTTTTGTTTATAGCGCAAAAGATAAAAACCGCAGAGATGATCAAATACCACCAAAAGAAAGCTCTATTTGTGGGAAAAAAAGGACGTCAGTTTTGTTTGAGTGCAGCGTTGCACTACCGCGCATTTGTCAGTTAAAGCGATGCAGTGCTGAATCGCAAAAAATGGCATGGTCATTCAGCAGCCAAATCTTCCGGGGCTGAAGTGGTTAAAATGTGTTCTGTAGTGATGTAGTACCCAGCAGGTGGAGCCACAGCTCCAAGGGGAGGACCAGGTATCTGACATATTCAGAAGTGTGCCTGATGCAGAAAATGATTCAGCCATTCAAAAGAGTGAAAATTCAAATGCATGGGGATCAATTGGGTAGGTATTCACTGTCTTCTTTAACAGGAAATCCTTTTGATATTATTTTTTGTGATACTTTAAAGCTGAACTCAACCCTTTCCATCAATCATGCAGTTATACAGACTCACTAACAGTGTGCATTAGAACCTGAAGCAAGTCAGATAGAGCTAGCCTCATCTACCTCTGTCTATCAGTGTGCATTAGAAGCTGTAGCAAGTCAGATAGAGCTGGCCTAATCTAGCCCTTTCATTCCCATCCTGACTGTCCATGCTTCATACTATTGATTTCAGTTTTTGTAATCATAAAGGCTCAGCTCCACATCAGCAATTCACACCTTCTCTCACCTACAACAGAAATATGGCTTATGCATTGCATAGGTTAAAATTAAAAAAGATGGAGCACTAGAAACGCAGCTAGTGTGATATAGAAATAGGTCCAAGGTCCAGGTGTGCTAATAGGAAAAGTTCATTTACTGCTCAGACCAGACCAGGTTTTAGGGGTTCTGGTCTGTATCAGTGTGGACAGCCTGCTGTAGTAAGCAGAAGTGACTCTGTGGATATGGACACCACTCTGAGTGCAGTATGTCAGTTAAAATCCAATGTTTAATAAAAGTAAGTTCAACTCACATTTTGGTGAAATATAATGTGCATGGCATAAGTAGCTTGGTCGAGCATGCCTCCCATCCAGCACCGCTGATGTGCTTGTTGTGTGACCGTCTTCAGCCTCGGATCCTCTGGAACCACCGGAGCCACCGGGAACTGCTGACCACCACTACTGCCCAGCTGGACTACAGGAGCCCCAGCTACTTAAGCCATGCACATTATATCTCAACAAAATGTGAGTTGATCTTACTTTTATTAAACATTGTATTTTAACTGACATACTGCACTCAGAGTGGCGCCGCTCCTCTCTCTCTCTTATGCATTGCATAGGGAAATACTCAGACCAAGTGATGACATCACTGGGTCTAAAATAAAGTATGTAATATAAATGGAGAGGTTTTGTTTTGGGTGGGCAGATGACTTCATGATCTCCACCTCAGGCTATAATAATTCAACTTTCAACTTTAATTTCAACAAATACAAGGCTCCTCTTAAATGGCAGAGATTCAATATGAGCATCTATTTCTCTCCATATATCCAGCAGTCAGTGGCGGCTGGTGGTTTTTTTTGGATGGTTTGGGGGCGCGGCAAACAACTCCCCCACTCCTGCTTAGTCACCCGCACACCCCCTTTGGGGGTCTCACGGTCTGTCATCCAGCCCCGCATTTACCCCATCTAGGTTCCGGGTGGGCAGTGCTTCTACGGGCCCTGGGCGGCTCCTCCTCCTCTGCATCATGGCAGCTACTGCCGTGCGTCTCCAACCTCCTCCTCCTCCTAGGCATCCAATAGGATTGCCTGTCCTTTCAGCAAATCAGGTGACGGGTCTCAGAACCCACTTCCTGATTGGCCAGGAGGAGGATCAGTGTGAGAATAGCAAATATTCATTCACTATTCTCACACAACTGGGTGTGCTTGGAGCGCAGTTCTCTGCGCCCTGAGCCCCAGCTTTTTTGAAGCCACATACAGTCAAAGAGTCACTTCTGCTCTCTACAGCTGGCTGTCCACACTGATACAGAACAGAACCCCTAAACCCTGGTCTGGTCTCAGCAGTAAATGAACTTTGCCTACTGGCACACCTGGACCTTCAAAACAAACTATTCATGAGCCAGCACCCTGTATGTAGATTAGGGAGCCGGACGCATGGATAGGGGGGCAGTGCCTGTGCTCCCCTAATGGATGGGCCACCACTGCCAGCAGTAGAGGGGAAGTCTATCATACTGCTGCCAAAACACAGTGCCAAGTATTATACATAGCAAAGGCTACTACAATATGTCACAGCCTAAGCAGAGGCCACTTCCATTCTGACATGCAAATAATTTTTGTACAAGCTAGTCCTAATAAATGATTTAAAATTCCTTGGAAACCTGAAATCCATTTGAAGCACAGTGTATGCAAAAACTTAAATAAAAATGACATAGGGTTTCTGCTGCTTTAACCTTTTAGTGCTATATACCTAATTGGTTATTAGAGCCTGAGGTGACAATCTTATTGAAGACAATACACCACTCATTGTGAAGACATACTCATTAAAATGAATACAGTCTCAGAAATAACATTTGCTTTGCGAATACACATGTCTACCGGGAATAAATTATTTTCCACCTGTCATTGAAACAAAGATTAAGCACACCATTTTAATCACTTATCATGTATGGTACTAGTCTGAAACCAGGCATGATATAATTGCAAATCTGTGCAATCAACAGAATTTGCAAGGCCCTACTTTTTGTATGGTGAGACAGTTTGTATTACAATGCTTATGTGACCAGACCACTTCTCCATTTACTTGGTCCCAAGTTTGATTTGAAAACTAAAAGTAAAAGTAAGCCCAGAACTGATTTTTTAGTCTTGATTTAATTCAGTAGTTTCGGTAACCTAACTGCTTTTTAAGCCCGGGTTCACACTATATCGGGCTGCGGATAGCACAGGAGCGCTGTGCATCCCTGTTCCCCATTTCAGGGATGAATCAGGGCCGATTCTATGCCTGCATTCGGCCTTGAAATGGAGTCAAAGACGCACAGCGTTTTTGTGCAGTGCGCTCCGCAGCCGCCCCGGAGATATGTGAACTATGCGAATTAGATGCGGGGAAACGCACATCTAATTCGCATAGGTGTGAACCCAGGCGAAGGGAACCTGTAAGGAAATGAATGTTGGCACTGTCAAAACTGAATTGTTTTTTTAAAGATGTACGTTTTGGGACTTTTATTCTGACCAGGGTTGATGCATAATTTTGCATGGTAATAAATTGAGTAAAAAGTCAAATCTGAATATCAGTGTTTCATTTTCAAACATGCTTGAAAGAGGAACAGATGCTATATCTGCATTATCTGCTATTGTCTGAGCAACCTTAGCTTGACTGCCAATGCCACTATACCCCATGCTTATACCATGGTACTCCTAAGACAATTTTAAAGGAAGTGGCTCAGGCTGACTTTTTTCACTCCATCAAACAGGGTTATCAGAAGCTTCCCAAACCATTCTGGGCAAGTTTGCATAATTCGCTTTTCTTTAAAGTGGAATCAAAGTTCCACCGTTACATACTGTGAGCAATTACTTTCTGCAATAAACTACACCTGCCTGCTTGCTCACAGTGATCCCCAAAATGTAAACTGAGCTGCACATACACAGCTCAGCTTTCTATGGCCAGCCCAATCTCTGTGTGCTGGAATTACTAGCTCATGTGCATGTGCAGGAGTGATGTCATCCCCTGCAGGACAGAATCAAGTATGAGACGGAAGCGCCCGGTCTGGTAAAACTAGCGTTCGTAATGGAGCTAGCACATTCGTCACGCTGTAAATTTATGGATCTTTTAATTCAGTGCATTCTTTTGTTCATTTTAATGCTAGAAGAATGAAGCTGTTTTGCTGCCTATATTCACACAGAGTTCTCACTAACTTATTTCTTTATTATTTCTCGTGATCTCCTGAATAATATTTTTTGTTTTTTAAAGCCATATCTCCATAATAATGTTTAGAATTATTTTTTGTACTCATCTTTTTTTATTTATTTTTTTAATCAAGAACTCCTTTTTTTGGATTATTTTTAAATTATTTTCTAGTGATCTCCATAATTTTTTTTTTTGTGTGTCAAGTTTCCACAACAACATTATTATATAGTATTTTTAAAGCTCCAGGAGGTTGGTGTTGGTGTCCCTTGTTAATTAGACATTGTATTTTGGAAATGTACCTGCCTACTCACAAATAAACTGTCCTATTTGAATAAAAACACATAGGCAAGTATTTTTATATAAAAAAATCTCCATTTATTCTGGCTCATAATAACAAAATAAAGAGGAAGGCAACGCTGGAGAAACTGATAGAATTTGCGAAGCCTTTGGCCCCCCAGGGCAGACATCACCTCTTTGTAAATTAAAATTGGTAGCCTGAGAAGTCCATATAATAGGGAGCACAATCTGGTGTCCAGGACTCCCCAAGATCATGAACAGCAGCAGATGACATATATGTCCCTAGCCTGTGGTACTACAATAGGCTGCGTCTTCTGTCAGACCAGACTGAACCCAGGCCATCACTTTCTTGTCTTCCTTGCAGCCTTCCCTCCACACTTCCCTGCAGCCTTCCCTGCAGCCTTCCTTGGAGGCTGTGGCTCTGGAGGTGGACTTGTGGCAGGAGGAGGAGGAGGAGGAGGAGGATGGGCGAGCGCACATAAGTACGCCAACGGTCATTTGGCCCCTCAACCCCTTGGGATTGGCCTCAACAAAAGTTTTTCACAGTTGTGGCGTTGGCCCTCCTCCATTTGCAGCAATTTGGAAGCTATATAGTAGCCATAGGCCACATTAGACTCCTTAATGAGGCCCAGTGCTGCCTCCTCCACATTACTCCCCTTTCTGGCCCTTTTTGTTAAAAGGCGGTGGGGGGGGGGGGCACCTGGGATTGGGTGAGGCTCCTACTGGGCCCAGCCTCCTCCTGGCTGACACTTACCCCCGCCTCCTCCTGTGTGCCGCATTCCAGAGCCTGGTCCTGGCTGGGGTCTTCCTGTGTATGAAAAAGGAACATAGTTTTAGTTTTTGGTTCATCAATCACACACAATTTTCAGCTCATGACTGTTGCAAATTGAATGTTAATAAATAGAAAAGACTATGATTCTGAGCCCAGCATTTTTCATTCTTGTCCCAATCATTTTTGGACCCTACTGTCTATTGATATGTAAAACACTTTTTGTTCAATCATTAATTTGTTATCAATAATAACATCTAGTTAACAATAATTTTCAGACAATTAATAAGTAAAAAAAATACTATACCTGGCTTCAGCTGGGCTCTTCCACTTCTTCCAGGATGGAAGGCCCAGGTTGGTCCTCGGAAGCCTCAGCTGGGGTTGAGGGAGGGGTGGAGGGAAGGCTGGATGGAAGAGTAGAAAGTAATTCCCTGACTTCCATCTGGTTTTCCAGAAACTGCATCCTGGTGTAGTACCACAGACTTGGTACATACACATCCTTTGCTGCTGCTCCTGACCTCATGTAAGCCTGGATCTTATTCAGCTCCTTCCTATATGTGCTTCTCAAGCTACCAATTTTCCTCTCCACAAAATCGATGTCTGCGTCAGGGACCTGCGTCTTCACAAATTGCAGCAGTTTCTCCAGTGACGCCTTCCTTGATGGTTTGTTGCGATATAACAGGTTTTTAACCTCCCACAAATTACACATATCCCTGTATTTGTCAATGTACTGGCCCATTAAATCCGGGTCTTTGAATTGTTTCATCTTTGCTGAAAGACCAAACACAAGACAAAAACATGAAATATCAGGCTAAACTCTCCTAATATTATCCCAATATAGGCCTCAATCTATAATCAGTATAGGCCACTGTTGTCCCAAGTTAAAATGTTACCTTTGTTATAACGTTCATCACTTCCGGTCCTCCTTCCTTTGCACACAGAACGTACGTACGACACAAGCGTGTTAACTTTATATACACTGCGCATGCGTGAAACTCCGCCCATGTCGCCCGCCCCGACGTTCTTTCTAGAATATTCCCCGCCCCTTCTCTTTCTGCGCAGTGGGAGATGAACATGGGGGAGACACAGCAGGTGCATAATAGCAGTAAGGAGGAGGAGGAGGAAAGCCCGGAGCCCGAAACGTCAGATCCCGGAGGAGAGAATTTAAGGCTTCTAATATAACCTTTGAAGAGATGATGGAGATGGTGGACATATTGAAGAGGGTCTACTATGATGGGAAGTATGGACCTTACCTAAACCCAAATGTGAGAAAGGCCAAGATCATGACTAAAGTTGTGAAGAGTCTACACAAGTCTTTTGGGGTATGACGATCTAAGGAGCAATTGAGGAAACGCTGGTCAGACCTCAAATTGAGGGAGCAGGATCAGTACAGAAGGATCAAGAAACTGCTTCTAAAAAGTAAGTACTTCTCGTGTGTTCCTATTATGATTATTACTTGCATGCTGCGCTATGTGCTTTTATTTATTGTTGTACAGTTTAAAATGATGACTTTCATGTTCGTAGGCACAGTAATCGGTCGTAGGAAACATTGTTCGTTTGTAAACTAAATATGATATTTTTGGCAAATACAGAGTTTATTACATTTGGTCATGCTAATTTGTATTAAAAGAAGTTTAGGACATTGTTGTCTAGATGTATTTGTAACTAGAATGAATTGCAAACTTGATTCAGTGTAATGTAAGGAGAGGACACTCAGCAGCTGTTTACACATCTGGACTCAGGAGCACTAGTATGGGACACAAGAACAAACTTTTTAGGGTGTCCCACACAGGTACTCCAGTGGATGCTTGGGGTGTCTACATGTGTGAAACTTGTCCAAAAAAGGTAAGTATTGCAGCTTTGTTAAGTGAATAAATAATGTCTTCAACTTGGAACTCTGCCCAAACAAACAATTGTACCCCACTTCCAAAAATGTTTCACATTCATATTTCTGGCCACAAATATCTGTGTGTTAAGTATACCTTTTGTTTCATTCTCATAGGTGAGAAAAGACTTGGGACGTTTGAGGACACCATTGACCCCACCCATCTCTTGAAGAAGGGGAACAGAGGACACAACCAGAGGATGTGGAGCAAGGAGAGGTGGTGGAAATTGTCACCACAACAGTTGAGTGTCTGAGACCACAGATTTAGGTAATAGATGTATGCCTGCATATTTATAATACATGCTGTGTATTTTTTCTCTTAGGCGATGTGCACGTTGTGGAAGAACAATCTACTCTTTTCATCACTGACAGTGCACAAAGACTTATCCGGAACATCATGTATTGTAGTCAGGATTTAGACATCATCAAGCAAAAGACAAATGAGTTTGAACAAAAACTGAAGAACATGATTCATGTACTAGGAAGAATCTAAAGAACTACCAAATGACACCAGTTTATATTTTTGAGTTTTAAAATTTTTTGACGCATTTTAAAAGCCAAATTTGGAAGATGCACACAGTGTGTCAACATGTGCTATCTGCCATCAGGGGAAATCAATGTACGCGTTTTGTGGGTGCAACCCCTTCCTTGTAACTCAAGTAGGTGAGAGGAAGGGGATGCACCCCCAAAACACGTCTATTGATCCCTCATGATGGGAGATAGCACATGTTGACATTAGGTATGGGATCAGAAAAGAAATCCCCAGTTTTAATCCCAATTTGTGTGCATCTTCTAAATTTGGCTTTTACAGGGGTGACATCACCCCATGTGATGAAGGCAAGATCAACACATTTTTGACACTATAATGTCTGAAATTGCCTTCAGTTTTTCAATGTTAAACTTTGTAAGTTCCAGAGTTGTGTATGTTATGTTTGCAAACATGCCTGTTTATGTACTTTTCTAAAACTTTAAAAAACAAGATATGTTTTTTTGAACACAAAATTTTTATAACACACATGTGAATGTGCACGGAGTAAGAGGTTTTATACTAAACAATGTGTGGCTTCTTCTTTCAATGCTCAATACCACTGTTTGTATTAAGTTAATGTTTACAGTGACAATGGGGGTTAGTTAATAATGTAAAAACCACTTGGCACTACAAGTGCACTAGGAGAACCTGGCAGACAGCTTAAAACAAACACAAGCATTAAATCAAAATCAAGATTTTATCAGATCATTTTTTTATTTTATTTAGAAAATATTTAAAAATTTTCTGGCATAGCAATGGCCCCCCTATCCGTAAAATATTCAACATATTTTTCCCGCACTTCACAGGCACTTTGGGGGGGCAAGCCAGGACGGCCAGCTTCCAGGGCTGTCATTGTTGTTGTTTCTTGAAGTCTGGCCTCAGGCCCAACTGAGGCAACATAATTTGGAGCATTTCTTTTTTAAAAAGTTGTGCAGAATGCAGCAGGATAATACTATGTGGTTCAGTTTGTACTCCGCCATATTTATAGCCATTAGAAATAGGCATAACCAGCTGGCCATTATCCCAAAGGTATTCTCCATGACTCTTCGGGCTCTGGCCAGCCGGTAGTTGAAAACCCTCTTCTCCAGGGTGAGGGTCCTCTGGGGGAATGGCCTCATCAGGTGATCGCCCAGACCAAATGCTTCATCAGCAATAAAAACAAATGGGAGTCCTTCAACGATCTCTTCCGCAGGTGGCAATCCCAAGCCACCACTCTGGAGACGTCTGTAGAACTCGTCTGGGCAAAGACTCCGACATCCGGCCATTCTTCCCAACGTCCACATAGAGGAACTCATATGTCGCCGACACCACCGCCATGAACACAATACTATGAAACCCCTTATAGTTAAAATAGTATGACCCCGAATGGGGTGGTGGGACTATGTGGACGTGTTTCCCATCAATTGCCCCTCCACATTTGGGAAAGTCCCAGCGGTCGGCAAAGTGGGAAGCCACAGTCTGCCATTCCTGTGGAAACTGTGGAGTCAAAACAGAAAAAAGTAAAATTAGTAACTTTGCACATAACATTGCAAGCAGATTAGACACAAACATTCTTGGCTAAAATCAGTATAACTTTTATTTTAAGGAGTATTTAAAGACAAAAGTATAAGGTCCACTTATCAGATTCCACACCCCCTCTGATGGCCCATTGAAAACATTTTAGGGGGGGGAACAGGTAACCCTCTCCACTTCATTGAGAGCTGAATGCATAAATAATGTGTGTTACTTTGGCCAGCCCCTCCTTACTTACACTATTGGAAGCCCACTGGACAGGTAAGTAGTGTCATAATACTAAAATATAAATACACACTGTACAAATTAAAGCACATTTTTACATTCTGCAATTACCTATCAAGATAATAAATCAAAAGATGTCCCAAACAGAGGGGGGGACCAAGAAAAGATGGGGCTCATTGAAGGGCAACACGCGTAGTGAATGAAATATCAAAATATGTTTATTGTAGTACAAAAATATATTACATGTGGATAAAAGAGTATAGAACACATACTATACTGCCCTGGGTATAAAAGATTGGCTGGCCACAGGGGGTCAGTCAATACAATCACAGACTGGGGGGACAAAACAACATATAACAAAGGACAAACAAGAGTGTCCGGACGCCAAAGAAATTGATGTCTGCTCAACCAGCTAACAATAAGGGGTGTCCAGCCAATGCTGAATGTGGTTGCAGACTGCCATTAATCCCCCAGGGGGCAGCTCCAGCCGAGTGGGATGGATAAGGGGGGAGAGAGAGGGGGAAGGGGGGGGAGGGCCCACGGGGAGGGGCAAAGAGTGGGGCACTGATATATCACTGTGATCTAAGATGAGTGAATAGTCCCATGGATAGTCTATAACCAGTGCTGAGCAATTAAATAAATAACCAATCCAGTAAGTATATGGCCAGGTACATTGGTGTGCCAAGTGATACTGCGCATATGTCCTATTTGCAAAAGGTAGTCAGTATGAAGCACCTTGTATGGCCATACTTAAGATGAACAGAACAGTGAAGGTAACCTGGTACTTTACCACTTCCGGGTTCTTGGATGAAGTCATCAGGTACTACCATAATGTAGTAACCCATTCATTATGTTCTGTATCCTATGGATGCTGCTGATAGCATGATAATATTGCTTGCAAAAAGCGCTATGCTCCAGAAAGTGCTGTGTGGATGAGCGAATCCATGAAGGTGCGCCTACGGTATCTCTTGTAGAGCGGCCCCGACCAACTGGTCATATTCCATCCCTCGGTGTGTGAGCCGGCAAACCCCTACGGGGGATGACAACAGAACAGAATGACGTCAACGAGTTTCACATTACAAAGATGTGTAGCTTCATCTGGACGTCCAATTTTACAGATGTCTGGAAGTGGAAGCACCCTACCCATAGAACATTTTTCTGCCAATTTGAGTCCCATAATAGTTTAGAGATAATTCCACCATCCACTGATAAGTTACCTAAAGTATCTAGTTTTATGAACCTATTTTGTTCCAAACATACTCCCTCCCATGCTTAGAAGCACAAAGAATATATGAACTAGCACTAATGGAAAAGACTCAAAAGACACTCCTTTATCAAGCGCAACAAACTTTTGTATTTGAAGATACGAATGGGTGCCTACTGGCTTATCCAGTTTAACCTGTATATGAATCCTTCACAAAACCTGGAATTTATTAACATAACTCAGGTTTGCAGACTTCCACTACTAATATTATGCAGTGGTGGCCCATCCATAGGGGTGCACAGCCGCCCCTCCCATCCATGCGTCCGGTCCCCTGATCTACATACAGGGACACCGGACCATGGATTCCAATAGGGGTGTTTTTTTTAAGCACGTGATTAGAGCCAGAGGCTCTAATAGGCTTCAAAAAATTGCGCTTGGAGCCCATCCAGTTGTGTGACAACAGCAAATATTTGCTATTGTCTTCCGGCTTCTCCTCCCAGCCAATCAGGAAGCAGAAGGAGCGCGATTGGCCGAGAGAGGAGAAGTGACCGGATTGGCTGGGCAGGGGGGAGGATGTACGGGGAGATCTGGGAGAACCACCAGCCGCCATTGGTATGGGATGCAGGCAGCCGTACACACCTCCAGATCTATTCAGTACTGCAGAGAGGATCAATGCGATGGATGGATGGAAGGGAGGGAAGGGTGTGGTCCCCCTGTTCTCCAATTTGCAGGTTGTCTATCTGCCCTTGGGGTGCTGTGGGTGCCGGTACCCCCTCCTTCCTCCTCTCTCTGGACTGCTTGGAATGGATCAGGCCAGCCTTGTGTTGGCTGTGAAGCGATGAGTGAGGCCAGGGATCATAGAGCAGTGAGCGCGGACCTGGGGGGGGTGTTTAGCACCAGATGCCACTGCTGGGTAGCCCAGTAGTGTCCTTTGCTGTTGGTTGATGTAAGCTCTCTCTGTTCCCCCAGCATGGCTCTGATAAGGACTAGTACAGTCACCTGATGCTGGTGAACTACAAGTGCAAGCATGCCCTGACAGCCAGGGCTACTACAGCTATCCTGTAAAGTTGGTGCTGTTGAGTTTTAGGGCAATTCTGGGTTTGATGGACAGAGGCAGGTTCTCTTTTAAAATGATGTAGTCCTTGGCTGCTGGAGATTGTTATGGTGGCTCTTCTGGGACTTGTGGTTCTTTAGCAGTTGTGTTGGGTTTGATGCACTAAGGGGGGCTTTCAGCTCATTGGTGGGTAATGGGTTTGCGCTGTGGGGTGCTAAGATTGATTCTTGTCTTCACAGAGTTTGTAGGTTGTTATCTTTGATTCGCAGGGTACTAAGAATGATTCTTGTCTGCATGGAGTTTGTAGGTTGTGTATATGTGAGCCACGGGGTACTTGGTTTGATTACTGGCTGCATGGAGTTTGTACGTTGCTTGTGTGTGAGTTGCAGGGTACTAGGAATGATTCCTGTCTGCATGGAGTTTGTAGGTTGCGTATATGTAAGCTGCGGGGTACTTGGTTTAATTCCTGTCTGCATAGAGTTTGTAGGTTGCTTGTGTGTGAGCTATGGGGTACTGGGTTTGATTCCTGTCTGCATGTAGTTTGTAGGTCGCTTACATTTTAGGCATGCTTTAGGTGCCTTGGTTTCCACCTGCAACTGGGGAGGTTAACCTGTGACCCCAATTGGCCTCGGTCTGTGATTTTGAAGGGAAAGTTAGATTGTAAGTGACACTTTGGTAGTGATTGGTGGATATGGTTCTTCGTAAGGTGTCATGGAATAAGTCAGTGCTATAAGTGTTGGTGTATGTGTATACGAGGGGTCTTCAAAAAGTTTCCACACTTTTTAAACTCTATCAAATGTATAAAAGTATGGAAAGTATATATGTGTGTATAAAAGTATGGAAAGTATATATATATATCAAATGTATAAAAGTATGGAAAGTATATATGAGTGTATAAAAGTATGGAAAGTGTGTATATATATATATATATATATATATATATATACACACACACTATATATATATATATATATATATATATATATATATATATATATATATATATATATATATATATATATATATAGTGTGTGTGTATGGAGCCGTGACCATGGTGAGTGTGGACCTGGAAGATTTGTTTGCGCCCCCACAAATTTTTTTAGCACCAGCCACCACTGATATTATGGAAGCTTTCCTACAATTCAGTTCTAACCTGTACGAATCATGTGTCAATTATGACTCCAATAGTCTTAACATTTGTTTAAATTAAATCCCTTTCCCCTTTACCCGTTTTGGCTCACTCAGCAGCACTATCTTAAAATGCCCATTACATTTAAAGAAATTAGGAAATCACTGGAAACATTAGACAATTATTAAACATCTGGTCCTGATGGTTTCACTTTTGAGTGGTAAATTAACTATAAAGAACAATTGTTATCATGTTTATTATCCCTATATGCAGCCAATTTTGAAGACAAAATCCTTTGTATTTCTATATAGGAAGTTTTTTTTTGTTTGTTTTTTTCCCCTTTTTTTCCTTTCCCTTTTTTTTTCCATTCCAATATATTTTTATTGATTTCAAAATTTTCACATAACAAAAAGAAAAAGAAAACCACAGATAATCAAATACAATCGACCTGAATGTATACCGATAAACAATGTCATTATAATTCTAAACACTATACAAAACAACTAAATTGCATAATAGTACATCTCCACAAGAACTTCATATCATGGATCTAAATTCTATACACTCAACCTTACAGCGTGTCGTATGCCCCGTACACACGGTCGGACATTGATCGGACATTCCGACAACAAAATTTTCAGACGGATGTTGGCTCAAACTTGTCTTGCATACACACGGTCACACAAAGTTGACGGAAAATCCGATCATTCTGAACGCGGTGACGTAAAAAACACGTACGTCAGGACTATAAACGGGGCAGTAGCCAATAGCTTTCATCTCTTTATTTATTCTGAGCATGCGTGGCATGCTCAGAATAACAGACACACTATATGCACCCCACACAGACACACTGTATGCATCCCCATGTCTCCTACCCTTTTGGGGTAATTATGGTAGCAACATTGGGGTATGGTCATCCAGCCTCACTGTGAAAGGCATAAAGCCGGCGTCCGGACTGTCTGTGTGGTGGTTGTGTCATATATGTGTTACTTGTTTGTTGTCTTGTTATGTGTTCTGGTTTATGTGGTTTTTTCCTGTTGTTTGAGGATAATTCACTGACCACAGTGCCCACCAGGACAGTGTTCCCTCGCTGCACCTGGTGATGCACATCTTATGCATGAGCTACAAGCTCTGCATATGGATGCAATTGATGCATGTTGAAGCAGTTTTAAACTAATAAATATAATTGTTTTTTATATATACATATCCTGGTGTTGATTTATTGTTGCTTCAAGTAGCCACTATTTGACCCCTGTAGCCATATAGGGGTTGACCTTTTCTATTGTATGCTGTGGTTCGTTTGGCTATAGCAACATCACTAGACTTCAGTGAATGGTTATAGGGTATAATATTATTTAAAGTCCCTACCACCGGATTGTATATAAAGTGGGACCTGGTTATATTCTCTCTTTTTTGGTTATATATGCTCTCAAACTTTGTGTGTTTTGAAAATCAGATGGAAAATGTGTGATGGAGCCTACACACGGTCGGAATTTCCGACAACAAGGTCCTATCACACATTTTCCGTCGGAAAATCCGACCGTGTGTACGGGGCATTAGAGTCTAAGGAAACATTTCTGGTCCTTTCTTAATTCAAAATGGAAACAGACACGTATGTCCATCATCTCCCCTTCTCTTTGCTCTGGGAGTAGAGCCATTGGCAGAACTTATTCCTATTTCTCCATTAATAAAAGAAGTCTATATTCTTGGAGGAACATGTCTCCTTATATGCGGACAACATGCTGTTATTTTTAACAGACTCACAGTCTACCCTCATTAATGTTCTGATCACTGTTTGAGATCTTGGCATATACTCTGGGTTTAAAGTTAATTAGTCTAAATCCCATACAGCATATTTTCCATTGGATCGTTCTGACAGACTACCCCATGCAGCTCTCTCACTGCAGTCACTGAGTGATTTAAATATCTTGGGATTGATATACAATTCCCTATATCCAAGTATATTGAAAACAATTTTCTTCCCTGCAATGAGACTCTTAAAATTAAATCCATGTTATGGTCAAAGCTCCCTCTTACATTTTTGGGGAGAGCGAACTTGTTAAAAGTGATCTTCTTGCCTAAGTTGTTATATATTTTATCTAACTCCCTTGTATATGTGACAAAAAACTATTTGTGGACTCCAAATGTAGAAATGCTTTATACATTTCTTTGGTATCCTGAAACTCCCCTGTGATCTCCAAGGTTCAACAAAAACAGCACAGAGAAATTCCAGTTTTTTCAGAGCACGATTGGCATGAATTTTTCAACTTGTACTTTGATACAGCCATCTCTACTAGTGATAAACTTATTCAACAGTGAAATTTTCACAGAATTTACTACAAACCACTTTGTATCTTTCAAATGTGCAAAAGAGACATACCTCTTTGCCACAAATGCCAAAAAGATAATGGTGGTCTTCTACATATGATCTGGACCTGTGCT
The DNA here is from genome assembly GCA_037952835.1 of Lithobates septentrionalis. NCBI lineage: Eukaryota > Metazoa > Chordata > Amphibia > Anura > Ranidae > Lithobates > Lithobates septentrionalis. Next base: position 4,551,564 of record JBBDGP010000243.1, read on the forward strand.
AAGTTTATATCCTTTTGGTCCCAGATTACTGCTTATAGTTCTTTCTTGTTGTCTCCTGGGTTATTTGAGGGCCTAGATATATGTGCCTCTAAAAAGAAATGCAAGGAAGAATGTGTCTTTCCAGTAGATACATAGTGGCCCTCGATGCCTCAACTTATGGAAAAAATGTATTAATCACATTGCCTTTATAAACGAGATTGACATATGAAGCAGGAAGCTGCCCCCTAAAGGTTAATAAAATTTAGGAAGGATGCCTGAGTATTACTGATCCCTGTGACCCTCCTGCTTGCTTCGTAACTATAAATCCTGGACCCAAAAGATGTACTTAGGCCACTACTTATTATAGGATTGGAGTAGTAGGAAACCTGTCAGGGCTGGGCCCAGCCCCACTTTCTCTGAGCTGGCCGCCCAGCTGTCGGCTAATTGCCACCTCCTATCTCTCCACAGTGACTCACCTGTTGATGATCCTGCTCTTTGGTCCTGCCTTCTTAAGCCGTCCAGTCCAGATGATCTCTGCCCTTGCCTTGGTCACATCTCTAGAGACACTCTCCAGTGTTCCTGTTAAAGACTTTCTTGACTGACATTCCTTCTGGCTCCAAATACTGCTTGCTGTTCTACTACGCTCATCCCTGGCTCCCTGACATTTTGGCTTGTCTGACTATCCATTCCAGCTCCTGAACTCTGGCTATGTTTTGACTAGGTTTACTCTGTTTACCTTTTTTTATTATTATTAATAGGGATGAGCTTCGAGTTCGAGTCAAACTCATGTTCGACTCAAACGTCGGCTGTTCACCAGTTCACCGAACAGCGAACAATTTGGGGTGTTCGCGGCAAATTCGAAATCTGCGGAACACCCTTTAAAAGTCTATGGGAGAAATCAAAAGTCCTAATTTTAAAGGCTTATGTGCATGGTATTGTCATAAAAAGTGTTTGGGGACCTGGGTCCTGCCCCAGGGGACATGGATCAATGCAAAAAAAAGTTTTAAAAGTGGCCGTTTTTTTGGGAGCCGTGATTTTAATAATGCTTAAAGTGAAACAATAAAAGTGTAATATTTCTTTAAATTTCGTACCTGGGGGTACCTATAGTATTATTATTATTATTATTCAGGATTTATATAGCGCCAACAGTTTACGCAGCACTTTACAATATAAAAGGGAGACAATACAGTTATAATACAATACAATACAATAGGATTAAGAGGGCCCTGCTCAGAAGAGCTTACAATCTAATAGGGTGGGGCAGGTGGTACAAAAGGTTGTAACTGTGGGGAATGAGCTGGTGGAAGTGGTAGGAGATTAGTTGGAGACGTGATAGGCTTTCCTGAAGAGATGAGTTTTCAGGGATTGCCTGAAGGTAGCAAGAGTAGGGGATAGCCGGATAGATGGAGGTAGCGAGTTCCAGAGGATGGGAGAGGCTCTGGAGAAATCCTGGAGACGAGCATGGGAGGAGGAGATGAGAGAGCTTGAAAGCAGGAGGTCTTGAGAAGAGCGGAGAGGTCGATTTGGGTGATATTTGGAGACAAGATTAGTGATGTAGCTTGGGGCAGAGTTGTGAATGGCTTTGTATGTTGTGGTTAGAATTTTGAATTTAATTCGCTGGGTGATTGGGAGCCAGTGTAGGGATTGAAGTAGAGGGTTGGCAGACACTGAGCGGTTGGTAAGGTGGATAAGTCTGGCAGCAGCGTTCATGATAGACTGAAGAGGGGATAGCCTATGGAGAGGCAGGCCAATGAGAAGGGAGTTGCAATAGTCAAGGCGAGAGATAACAAGGGAGTGAATAAGGAGTTTGGTGGTTTCATTTGTTAAAAAGGGGCGAATTTTAGAGATGTTACGGAGGTGAATTCTACAAACTTTTGACAGCGATTGGATTTGAGGCTGAAATGACAAGTCAGAGTCTAGGATTACACCTAGTACCCTGGCGTGAGGGGAGGGACTGATGGTTGCATTGTTGATTTTGATGGAAAAGTCATGGAGGGGGGCACGGGCGGGGGGGAATATTAATAGCTCAGTTTTAGAGAGATTTAGTTTAAGGAAGTGGTGCGACATCCATGCTGATATGTCAGTTAGTAAGTTAGTAATGTGAGAGGAGACTGAAGGAGTGAGGTGAGGAGTAGACAGATAGATTTGGGTGTCATCAGCATATAAGTGGTATTGGAAGCCATGGGCAGTTATTAGGTGACCAAGGGAGGAGGTGTAGATAGAGAAGAGAAGGGGTCCAAGAACCGAGCATTGGGGGACCCCCACAGAAAGGGGCAATGGAGAGGAGGAGACAGAGTTGTAGGTGACACTGAAGGAGCGCTGTGATAAATAACCAGAGAACCAGGATAGAGCAGAATCTCGGAGGCCAAGGGAATGTAGTTTATTGAGAAGAAGCGGGTGGTCAACAGTATCAAAGGCCGCAGAGAGGTCAAGTAGTAGGAGTATGGAGTACTGGCTGTTGGTTTTAGCAGTTAGTAAATCGTTAGTGAGTTTTAGTAAGGTAGTTTCCGTGGAGTGCTGCGAGCGAAAGCCAGACTGTAAGGGGTCAAGAAGGTTATTTTCACTGAGGTAGGAGCTAAGACGGTTGTAGACTAAGCGTTCTAGAAGTTTAGAGGTGAATGGGAGTAGTGAGATGGGTCTTAAGTTGTTCAGGTCGGTAGGGTCCAGTGAGGGCTTTTTAAGAATGGGAGTGATCTGTGCATGTTTTAGAGGGGAGGGGAAAATGCCACTAGAAAGGGAGAGATTGAAGATGTGGGTGAGGGAGCATAGGATAGAAGAAGAGGGTGACCGTAGTAGTTGTGAGGGAACAGGATCCAAGGGACAATTGGTTAGGTGGGCATCCGAGAAAATTTTTGTAACCTCTTCTGTAGTAGCCAATTCAAAAGAGGAGAGTGTTGAATGTGCTGCTGGGCAAGGTATGATGGGTGGGGAAGACGTACGCACAGTGGAGATGTCCTCACGAATTGCATTGATCTTGTCTTTGAAGTGATTGGCAATCTCTTGCCTGTAAAGGGGCGCATGTTTCCCGTGTTTAGAACAGTCTGACAGCAAAATGACATTTCAAAGGAAAAAAAGTCATTTAAAACTACTCGCGGCTATTAATGAGTTGTCGGTCCCACAATACACATAAAAGTTCATTAATAAAAACAGAATGGGATTTCCCCACAGGGGAACCCCGAACCAAAATTTTTTTTAAAATGGCGTGGGGGTTCCCCTAAATTCCATACCAGGCCCTTCAGGTCTGGTATGGATATTAAGGGGAACCCCACGCCAAAAGTAAAAAAAAATGGCGTGGGGTCCCTCCAAAAACGAAAACCAGACCCTAATCCGAGCACGCAACCTGGCAGGCCACAGAAAAGAGGGGGGATGAGAGAGCGGCCCCCCTCCTGAACCATACCAGACCACATGCCCTCAACATTGGGAGGGTGTTTTGGGGTCCCCCAAAGCATCTTGTCCCCATGTTGATGGGGACAAGGTCCTCATCCCCACAACCCTTGCCGGTGGTTGTGGGGGTCTGCGGGTGGGGGGCTTATCGGAATCTGGAAGCCCCCTTTAACAAGGGGACCCCCAGATCCTGGCCCCCCCCTGTGAAATGGTAAGGGGGTACAAAAGTACCTCTACCATTTCACAAAAAAAGTGTCAAAAATGTTAAAAATGACAAGAGACAATTTTTGACATTTCCTTTATTTAAAGTCTTCTTCTTTCTATCTTCTTTCTTCTATCTTCCATCGGTTTCTTCCTCCATCTTCTTCTTCCTCTGGTTCTTCCTCCGATCCCCTGCTTCTTGCTCCGGTGTTCTCGTTCGGCATCTTCCTCCGTGGCATCTTCTTCCCTTCTTTGTTCTCGGGCCACTCCTCATCCATGATGGGAGGGCTCCTGCTGTGTGATGCTTCTCGTCTTCTGACACTTCTTAAATAATGGAGTGCGGGGCCACCCGGTGACCCCGCCCCCTCTGACACACGGGGACTTGACGGGGACTTCCCTGTGGCATTCCCCGTGATGTAAGAGGGGGCGGGGTCACCCCGCCCTCTGTTATTTAAGAAGTGTCAGAAGACGAGAAGCGTCACACAGCGGGAGCCTCCCATCATGGATGCGGAGCGGCCCGAGAATGAAGAAGGGAAGAAGACGCCGTGGAGGAAGATGCTGGACGAGAACACCGGAGCAAGAAGCAGAGGATCGGAGGAAGAACCAGAGGAAGAAGAAGATGGAGGAAGAAACTGAAGGAAGATAGAAGAAAGAAGATAGAAGAAAGAAGATGGAAAGAAGAAGACTTTAAATAAAGGAATTGTCAAAAATTGTCTCTTGTCATTTTTAACATTTTTGACACTTTTTTGTGAAATGGTAGAGGTACTTTTGTACCCCCTTACCATTTCACAGGGGGGGGCCGGGATCTGGGGGTCCCCTTGTTAAAGGGGGCTTCCAGATTCCGATAAGCCCCCCACCCGCAGACCCCCACAACCACCGGCAAGGGTTGTGGGGATGAGGCCCTTGTCCCCATCAACATGGGGACAAGGTGCTTTGGGGGGATTATTCATGTTCGAGTCCCATAGACTTTAACGGTGTTTGCGTGTTCGAATGAATTTTTTGCCTGTTCGCACGTTCTGGTGCGAACCGAACAGGGGGGTGTTCGGCTCATCCCTAATTATTAAACAAGTGTGATTTAACTGTACTTCTGTCTCAGTCTGATTCATGGTTTCTGACAGTAGGCGAAGGACATGAATTCAGAAGATGCAGTCAATCCACTTGTTGGTAATATTTTTTCCAGATTGGATGAGCAAAATCACTGCATGGATCAGTTTGCAATGGCGTTACAAACACTCCTGAGTCACACGGCTCACCTGGAATCTCCCACAGTGGCTGTTCTGGTACAACCTGTGTTGAAGGACATCCGTGCTGCTGCTCCAGTCCCTGTGCAGGCACCCGCCTCGAATATTACCTCTATAAGAGGTATGCCTGGTTCCGCTCCGCTTCCTCAGTGATTTGGGGCTGATCCAGTCCAATGCAGAGGGTTTCTCAACCAGGTTGAGATATACTTTGAGATGCTGCCCCAGTCGTTTCCCACGCACAGAGGCAAAGTAGGTTTCGTGATATTCTTGCTTTCTGAGAGAGCCTTGGCCTGGGCAAAGCCTCTATGGGAGATACAAAAACCTGTTGCCTCATGTCCATCAAACAGACTACGAGAACTGTTACCAACTATGCCATTGAATTCCGTACTCTGGCAGCAGAGGTTGCTTGGAACAATGAGGCCCTTGTGGCTGCTTTTTCTCATGGTCTCTCGGATACAATCAAGGATGAGATAGCAGCCCAAGATATACCCACTGAGCTGGAGAAGTTGGTCACGTTTGCCATCCTCATTGAGTCTAGACTCAGAGAAAGACTCTCTATTAAAGCGGAGTTCCACCCTAAAGTGGAACTTCCACTCATCGGATTCCTCCCCCCCTCCGGTGTCACAATTGGCACCTTTCAGGGGGGAGGGGGGTGCAGATACCTGTATAATACAGGTATCTGCACCCACTTCCGGGTACAGCTAGCCGCAGCTAGCCGCAGACTCCCCGCCCACCCCCGTTGTGTTGTGGGAAATACACAGTTCCCACAACACAACGGGGACCAGTGAAGACGCGCAGCGCGACTCGCGCATGCGCAGTAGGGAACCGGGCAGTGAAGCGGCAACGCTTCGCTTCCTGATTCCCTCAGTGTGAATGGCGGCGGCAGCACCCGAGGATCGAGGGACGGCTCGGTCTCGGGTGCCGACATCGCTGGACCCCGGGACAGGTAAGTGTCCTTATTTTAAAAGTCAGCAGCTGCAGTATTTGCAGCTGCTGACATCTAATTTTTTTTTTTTGGTGAAACACCACTTTAAGGAGCACTTGTGGAAGCCTCCTGTACATTTGTCTCCAAACTTTTCAGTCCCACCCTTGCCTCCCTCACCTCCCATGCCTCCTGGTACTGAGTCGGTCAGTGAAGGTGAACCCATGCACTTAGGTTTCACGCGTCTCTCTGCAGATGAGAGAACCTTTAGGAGGAGGGAGAGATGGTGCCTTTATTGTGGCCAGGCAGGTCTGTTTTTGAAGTCTTGTCCTACCCGTTCAGGGAACGCCTGAACCTTGAGGTCTTGTCACGGACAGACCTCAGGTGGCATTGTTTTGTCCCCAGTTATCCAGAGCGATAAGCCCCTGGTTTCGGTTACCCTTTTTTGCAGTGAGTCATCCATCGAGATACAGGCTCTAATCGACTCTGGGGCTGCAGGCCTATTCATTGATGCTGCCTTTGTATTGAAGCACTCGATTTCTCTGCAGCTGCGTGACACTGCACTTACCATTGAGGCTCTTGATGGGATACATCTACAGCCTGCCCATGTGACTCATATGACTGTTCCGTTGTCCATGGCCGTAGGGGCTCTTCTTCTTGGTTACAGAGGCGCAATCCCTCTTTTGATTGGCTCCGTGCTGAGGTTCTCCCCTGGTCGCCACAATACAGTAAGACATTCTTCCAGAAGATAGCCAAAGTCAGGTGCACCTCTTCACTCTCCTCCCTGCCTCGATTTTAATGATGTCTTTGACAAAGGACAAGCCGGTATTTTGCCTCCACACCGGTCGTATGATTGCGCAATTGACCTTCAACCTGGTGCCATACCCCCTCGTGGCCGGGTTTATCCTTTGTCAGTTTTGGAGGACAAGGCCATGGAGGAGTATGTTGCAGACACACTTTCTCGATGTTTCATCCGCAAATCCTTGTCTCCTGCTGGTACTGGTTTCTTCTTTGTTAAGAAGGAGATTGGTGAACTGAGACCTTGTATTGATTATTGGGGTCTCAATTGTTTCACGATTAAGAATGCCTATCCGATTCCATTGATTACGGAGTTATTTAACTGCCTCAAGGGAGCAACGTTTTTCACAAAGTTTGATTTGAGAGGGTGTCAGAAACCATGAAATCAGACTGAGACAGAAGTACAGTTAAATCACACTTGTTTAATAATAAAAGTAAATACAACAAACATAGTCAAAACATACCCAAAGTTCAGGAACCGGAATAGATAGTAAGAAAGCCAAACCTCAGGGAGACGGAGATGAGCGTAGTAAAACAGCAAGCAGGATCTGGAGCCAGAAGGGTTGTCAGCCAAGCAAGTCTTATAACAGGAATGCAGGAGAGCGTCTCTGTGAAGTTGGCTAAGGTGATGGCAGAGATCCTCTGGGCTGGACGGCTTAGGTAGGCAGGACTGACGAGCAGGATATCATCAACAGCTGAGTACCTGTGGAGAGATAGGAGCTGGCAAAGAGAAGGAAGGGCTGAGCCCAGCCCTGAAAGTACCCCCACCTCAATGACCCCTCCCCCATGGAGGACCACCATGCTTGAGGGGAAAACATCTATGGAAATCATGGAGGAGGACAGGGGCATGTACGTCCGAGGATGAGATCCAATAGCGTTCCTCCGGACCGTACCCCTTCCAATGTACCAGGTACTGTATGCACCCACTGAACCTACGGAAGTCAACAATGGACTGTACTTAATACTCCTCATGGTTCTCAACCTGTACAGGGTGAGGACGTGGCACTGAGGTGGTAAAGCAGTTGCAGACCAAAGGTTTTAATAAGGAGACATGAAATACATTCGAAATACGCACGTTAGAAGGAAAATCTAATACGTAAGCCACTGGGTTAATCCTGAGAAGAATACGGAAAGGCCCAATAAACCGAGGTGCAAACTTTTTGAGAACCGGTCAACCACCATAAGGATAACTGTGTTGCCCTGGGAGTTGGGTAACTTCACAATGAAATCCATAGACAGGTGGGTCCAGGGCCCCTATCCATTGGGTATGGGTTGTAGGAGGCCCACTGGAAGATGTTGTGGAGTCTTACTCTAAACACATGGAACAGGCAGCTACGAAGACGGTTATATCAGCACGTAGACTAGGCCACCAGAATTGTTGTGAAATGGCCCAAAAGAGTTGATTCTTCCCAGGGTGGCCAGCAGCCTTGGGAGAATGGTAAGTCTGGAGCATGGCAGTACGGAGACGCTCTGGGACAAAGCAGCGCTCACAAGGTTTCTCAGGAGGACCATGGACCTGAGCAGCAAGAATTTTGTCACCCAAAGGAAAAGTGAGACTGGTGCGAACCATAGCCAGAATACGATCGGGAGGAATCACAGGAACCGGAACCGACTCCAACTTGGAAGTGGAGGAAAATTGTTGTGACAAGGCCCTTACATTCTTAGTACCAATTAAGAATGAGACAATGTAATTGAAATTTGACAAGAAAAGAGCCCATCGCGCCCTTCTGGGAGAGAAATGTTTAGCCTCAGACAAGAATGTGAGATTCTTATGGTCAATAAGAATGAGAACCGGTATAGTGGTACCCTCGAGGAGATGTCTCCACTCTTTCAGGGCTAAAATGATCACCAACAGCTCTCTGTCACCAATCTCATAATTGCACTCCGCAGGTGACAATTTCTTGGAAAAGTACCCACAAGGATGCAAAGCGCTCTCACAGGTAGGATGTTGAGACAGAAGGGTGCCAACTCCGGTCTCAGAAGCATCAATCTCAAGAATAAAAGATAACGTAGGATTAGGATGTGCCAACACAGGAGCAGAAACAAAGGCATCCTTGAGACTCTGAAAGGCCTTAAAGGACTCCGGAGACCAACTCTGTGGGTTACCGTCCTTTCTGGTCATATCAGTCAGGGTCTTGACCAGAGATGAGACGTTACAAATAAACTTCCAATAATAGTTGGCAAAGCCCAGGAAACGCTGCAGAGGATGTAAACCCACGGGTCGGTGGGCCACTGTAGGACTGCAGAAAGTTTCTCTGGTTCCATCAAAAAACCAGCAGTGGAAATGACATAACCTAGGAATTTAACCTGTTCACGATGGAACTCACACTTCTCCAATTTACAATAGAGATTGTTCTTAGTTTCTGAAGCACACGACAGACATCTGTGTGGTGGCTCTCCAGAGACTTGGAAAATATGAGGATATCATTGAGATAAACCACCACGCATAACTGCAACAAATCTCGGAGGACATCGTTAATGAATTCCTGGAAAACTGCCGGGGCGTTACAAAGGCCAAAAGGCATTATGAGGTACTCATAATGGCCTGTTCTGGTATTAAACGCAGTTTTCCACTCGTCGCCCTCCTTAATCCTCACGAGATTGTATGCCCCTCTCAAATCAAGCTTTGTGAAAAATGTTGCTCCCTTGAGGCGGTCAAATAACTCCGTAGTCAACAGAATCAGATAGGCATTCTTAATCGTGAAATGATTGAGACCCCTATAATCAATATAGGGTCTTAGTTCACCACTCTTCTTCTTCACGAAGAAGAAACCAGCACCAGCAGGGGACGACGATTTGTGGATGAAACCTCAAGAAAGTGCGTCTGCAACATACTCCTCCATGGCCTTATCCTCCAAGACCGACAAAGGGTAAACCCGGCCACGAGGGGGTATGGCACCAGGTTGAAGGTCAATTGCACAATCATACGGCCGGTGTGGGGGCAAACTACCAGCTTGACCTTTGTCAAAGACATCGCTAAAATAAAGGTTCTGCTCCGGCAGGGAGGAGAGTGAAGAGGTGCACAGGACCTTGGCTACCTTCTTGAAGCATGCCTTCCTGCATTGTGGCGACCAGGAGAGAACCTCATCACGGAGCCAATCAAAAAAGGGGTTGTGCCTCTGTAACCAAGGATAACCAATAACCAATAGAAACTTAGGTGAGGAAATAACTTGGAATTGGATTATCTCATGGTGAAGAGCCCCTACGGCCATTGACAACGGAACCATCTCATAAGGGCAGGCTGTAGGGTTCTCCCGTTAAGAGACTCAATTGCAAGTGGAGTGTCACGCAGCTGCAGCAGAATTGAGTGCTTCGATACAAAGGCAGCATCAATGAACAGTCCTGCACAGAGACTGGTGCAGCATCAGGGAAGGCCTGCAACTTGGATTGTACCGGAGCAGCCACAGTGGGAGATTCCAGGTGAGCCAATGCTACTCAGGAGCGTTTGTAGCGCCATGGCAAACTGATCAATGCGGTGATCTTGCTCATCCAATTTGGAAAAAATATTACCAATAAGTGGATTGACTGTATCTTCTGAATTCAAGGCCTTCACCTACTGTCAGAAACCATGAAATCAGACCGAGACAGAAGTACAGTTAAATCACACTTATTTAATAATAACTAAGAGAGAACAATCTCCATTGTAAGCTAGAGAAGTGCGAATTCCATCGTGAAAAGGTTAAATTCCCAGGTTATGTCATTTCCACCGCTGGTTTTTCGATAGACCCAGAGAAACTTTCAGCAGTCCTACAGTGGCCCCAACCCATGGGTTTACGTCCTCTGCAGCATTTTCTTGGCTTTAAGCCAACTATTATCAGAAGTTTTTTCGTAACTTCTCATCTCTTTTCAAGCCCCTGACTGATATGACCAGAAATGACGGTAAACCCCTGTTGGTCTTCGGAGTCCATTAAGGCCTTTGAGAGTCTCAAGGCTTCCTTTGTTTCTTCTCCTGTGTTGGCGCATCCTAATCCTCACCCTAATGTTACCTTTTTTCCTTGAGGTTGATGCTTCTGAGACTGGAGTTGGCGCCCTTCTGTCTCAAAGTTCTACCACTGAGGGCGCTATGCATCCTTGTGGCTACTTTTCCAAGAAATTGTCACCTGAGTGCAATTACGAGATTGGTGACAGAGAGCTGTTAGGGATCATTTTAGCCCTGAAAGAATGGAGACATCTCCTCGAAGGTACCACTGTGCGGGTTCTCATTCTTACTGACCATAAGAATCTCACAATTTTGTCTGAGACTAAACGCCTCTCTCCAAGAAGGGCGCGATGGGCTCTTATCTTGTCAAGTTTCAATTACATTGTCTCATTCTTACACGGTACTAAGAATGTAAGGTCTGACACTTTGTCATGACAATTTTCCTCCACTTCCAAGATGGAGTCGGTTCCGGTTCCTGTGATTTCCCTTTATCATATTCTGGCTACGGTTCGCACCAGTCTCACTTCTCCTTTGGGTGACAAAATTCTTGCTGCTCAAGTCCATGTTCCTCCTGAGAAACCTTGTGAGCACTGCTTTGTCCCAGAGAGTCTCCGTACTGCAGTGCTCCCGACTTACGATTCTCCCAAGGCTTGTCATGAACAGGTGTGACCAGAACCGTGTGATCTGTGACAGAGGACACCAAAACGTATATAAGTGAAAATATAAAAATGTATTAAAGTAAGTGAATAATATAGTACAACCACCTCCAATATGACACAGTGCAATAACCAACCAACAGACAGAGACCAACAAATAACAACAGACAGATAAGTACAATAAATTGCAAATACCAGGATCATAAACAATAGCCAGGCCAGGGTCATACACAGCAGATCAGCAGATGGACAGGGGATGTTCCGGAGACATAAACGTAGGCCAGGCCAAGGTCATACACAGGGAGATCAGCAGATGGGGTCAGGAACACAGGACAGGGAGAGGATGGATGGATCAGACTGCAGGCAAGAATGCAAGGTAACAGGTGGGACAGGATAGGGATCGGGACAGGGAGACAGGATCAAATACATGGGTCACAGGTTCAGGGCACAGGAACAGGTTCAGAATCAGGATCAGATCACAAGGAAGAAACCAAGGCAAACATGTGAATGCTTGCCGGGTATTTATCGTCCTGTGATTGGCCTCAAGTGACACCTGATTGTAGGAGGTACTGCCTGCTTCATACTGCCAGGATCCATCCGCTGGTGGACGCCAGTATTGCGGCCCAAAGATGACATAGCATTAGCAGGGAAAAGCTCTCCTGACCGTTTATAAACTGCCAGGAGACACCTGCTGGTGGACCTCAGTACTGCATGCCAAATTACAGATATTACCAGCGGATGGAACATTTCCTGACAGTACCCCCCTCAAAGGAGCGGCCTCCGGACACTCCAACTGGTTGTTATTGTCCATAGTCTATGGCACCAAGCAGAACAACAGATGGGGGTACATCAGGCTGGGCAACAGGCACTTCAGGCTGGGCATCAGGCACATCAGAGCAGACAGCGGGCACATCAGAGCAGACAGTGGGCTCCAGGTCGTCGAGCTGGGCAGCAGGCTCCAGGTCATTGAGCTGGGCAGCAGGCTCCGGGTCATCGAGCTGGGCAGCAGGCTCCGGGTCCTCCAGCTGGGCAGCAGGCTCCAGGTCATTGAGCTGGGTAGCAGGCTCTGGGTCATCGAGCTGGGCAGCAGGCTCTGGAACATTAGGCAAAAAAGCGAGCACCATAAGGGCAGGCTGGATCACAGGCACCGGCTCAGCAAGCTGGGTAACGGGCCCAGGCCCAGTGGGCTGGGTAACGGGCCTCGGCTCAGCGAACTGAACACCAGGCACTGGTCCGGCAAGCCGAATAATGGGGACTGGCTTAACAGGCAGAGTAATGGACTCCAGTTTAGCAGACTGGATAAATGGCACCAGTTCAGCATACAGGGTAACGGGTACCAGTTCAACAGACTGGGTAATGGCACCGGTTCAACAGACTGGGTAACGGGCACCGGTTCAACAGACTGGGTAACGGGCACAGGTTCAACAGACTGGGTAACGGGCACCGGTTCAACAGACTGAGACACGGGCACCGAAACCTCAGGCTGAGACACGGGCACCGAAACTTCAGGCTGAGACACGGGCACCAAAACTTCAGGCTGAGATACTAATTTCAAGACATCAGGCTGAAAGGCAGGCAAAAAGACACCAGGCTGGAAAGCAAGCACCGAGACATCAGGCTGGAAGGTAGGCACATTAGACCGGGAAGCGGGCACATCAGGCTGGGAAGCTGGCACATCAGACTGGAAAGTGGGTACTGAGACATCAGACCAGGCAGCAGGTACTGGAACTTCAGACTGGGCAGTAGACACAGGCGCTGGCACATCAGGCAGAACAGCAGGTACCGGCACAACAGGCTGAACAACAGGTACCTCGGACTGGGCAGTAGTCACTGAAGCATCAGACTGGAACATGGACACTGGGATGTCAGGCTGAGCAGCAGGCACTGGGACCTCAAACTGGACAGCGGGCACAGGCATTGGTAGAACAGGCTGAGTAACAGACACTGGCACATCAGGCTGGGCAGCAGACAGGAGCACATCAGGCTGGGCAGCAGACGGTGGCACATCAGGCTGGGCAGCAGACGGTGGCACATCAGGCTGGGCAGCAGACAGGAAAACATCAGGCTGGGCAGCAGACAGGAACATATCAGGCTGGGCAGCAGACAGGAACACATCAGGCTGGGCAGCAGACGGTGGCACATCAGGCTGGGCAGCAGACGGTGGCACATCAGGCTGGGCAGCAGATGGTGGCACATCAGGCTGGGCAGCAGACGGTGGCACATCAGACTGGGCAGCAGACAGGAACACATCAGGCTGGGCAGCAGACAGGAACACATCAGGCTGGGACACTGGCTGGATAGCAGGCAGAGATTTGGCAGAATCAGATGGGTTATCAGGTTCAGCTGGCATGCAAGCAGACTGGAGCAGGTTGGTTGGTGTGGAGGCAGGTTGGGTTACTGGCAGGATTGTGTGGGTTGGAAAGAACTTCAGTTTCTTCTTTGGCTTAACTGCTGGAGATCTGTAGGTGACTGCAGGACTGTAGGTAGGAGGTGAGGCATACTGAAGAGAAGGTCTGGGATATGGCAAGGAGGAGGGAACAGTGGCCAGAGGAAATTCTTGTGGGGAAGTTGTAGGTAGCAGAGAAGAGGCAGGCGGGTTAAAGGCAGGATAAGTGCAGCGGGTAGAGACAGGGTATTGATATTTGGAGGGAAGCAGGGTATATTGGGCTGAAATGGAGGTTGCCATGGGTGAAGGGGAAAAAGACTCTTGGGCAGGCAGGTGTCTAATAGCAGGTCCGGGTTGTGAAGAGCTGACCGAGGCTGGAAATAAGTCTGACCATGCCTGTAGTACAGGTTGAACAAACGTGGGTTCACATACTGCCTGTCTAACCAGGGACTGCACCGAATCTATACAATCCACTAGCACCTGTTTAGGACAAGCTGAATAATGCTCCAGAAAGTATACAGCATCATCCTCCAACAGCCATACCAGAGACTGCACCTGATCACTACTGAAGGGGGGAGAAAAATCGTCACTTCCTTTAGGACTGCTAGATAAGGCTAGCTCAGCACACACCTGTATCAGGGGCTGAACATTTCTAAACAGTAATCTACCCTGACCAACCAGAGAATGGGCCAGACGGATACACTCCAGGAGCTGATCCCTGGCCCACTCTTTCAATACCAGACGACAGTAATTGTTATCCTCCAACACCAGTGAGGCAAGGAGAACAAACAACTGTTTCTGATTGCATTTTAGTAGCAGTAACAGCACTACAATGGTTCCTCTGCGCAGTCACTTCTAGTCAGAGATGGCCTTGGCTTACTTTCATGAACAGGTGTGACCATAACCGTGTGATCTGCGACAGAGGACACCAAAACGTATATAAGTGAAAATATAATAATTTATTAAAGTAAGTGAATAATATAGTACAACCACCTCCAATATGACACAGTGCAATAACCAACCAACAGACAGAGACCCACAAATAACAACAGACAGATAAGTACAATAAATTGCAATTATATAGATATATACGTGGCAGAATGTAAATGGTGGGGACCAAGAGGTAACCATTGGAGACTCAAGTCAAGAGGTGGAACCCGTTGTAAAGAAACCTATGCCTAAAACAACCCAGAAGAAACATGGGCAAAAAAGTATAGTGAAGAAAAATGAACAGGGATCTACAAACCCCTCCCATAATGGGGAAAACCAAGTAAAGAACTATAATAGTGATTATGCTCACTCCCCCAGACCGTCTCGACAGGGAAGAGGAGATTATGACTATCAAACACCCAGACCCTATAGGGTGAATACCCCCCAAGGAAGGGGAGGCCACGATTATCTATCACCATATAGAGGGGATGCCCCACGAGGATACCCCCCTCCACAGGAATACCAACAGTGGAGACAATACCCCCCATTGAACCACTATCCAGAGGGAAATGGGTTCCACTGTATAACAGATACACTGGTTTGGAAGAAGGGGGTTGTTATGACCAGCAGTCGTATAACCAGTCTTTTTTAGGACCACGGGGGAGGGGAGGGAGGCGGGGTACTCCGAGAGGATATCCCCGGATACAACAACAGAGAGGTGGAGGAAGACTTGGACCCCCACACATGCAAAATATGAACACAAAGCCCCCACCAAAAGAAGGAGGGGATGCAGGGGAGGGAGATCCAAGCAATCCAAAAAAACGGCCAAGGGACATGTGAACACGGGAATTTACAATTTGAGTGGAATTGAGCTGGATCACAAAGAAACTAATATCTTGAATTTGGGCCTTAAATGTGCTCCGAAGAAAAGAATGAATAAATTTCAGGTGTATATTGATACACATAAGTTCATTCAGGCTCGGTTCACACTGGGGCGACTTGGGATCCGACTTGTACGCCCTCAAGTCGCCCCAAGTCGCCCCAGAAATAGTTTGAATGGGAGTGAACGCTAGCGTCTTAATAGACGCTACTGAAGTCGCTCCGACTTCAGAGCGTACTCCCTGTACTACTTTGATCCGACTTGGTAGGCGACCTGTACCATAGAAATCTATGGAAGTCGCCTCCAAGTCAGATCTCTCTGTAAAGTCAAGCGACTTTGCAGGGAAAACCCCTCCCTCCCCCCCTCCCTCCCAGAGAGCTGATTGGCCACAGGCGAAGTCGCCTGTCATGGAGGCGACTTCAAGTCGCCTTGTAATTTGCTAAAGTCGCGCTGAAGTCGCGTCAAAGTCGCGTCGAAGCCGCGTTGAAGTCGCCGTGCAAAGTCGCGCTGAAGTCGTGTTGCCCCAGTGTGAACCGACCCTCATTCGATGAATATAAAGAAACATTTTTTGAGCCATCCGGTGGAAGCAGGAATGAGAGCTTCAGTGGCACCGGACAAAATAGATAGTGGCCTGAAAAATAGATCAATCTTTAATCCCCAGATTCAAAATAATCATTATGTGGAGGTGTTCAAGAACCTGGTATTGAAAGATATTGAGGATCTTCCAGTAAGGAAAGGAGTGAACCCTCAGTACATTAAGGAGGGGATAGAATCCTTGGAAAGGAGGAAAAACATTATTATTCGTCCAGCGGATAAGGGTGGAGGGGTGGTGGTTATGGAGAAGCAGTTCTACCATAAGCAATTGGTGGAGTTATTAAGTGATCAGAATACATATAAAAAAATTGAAATCTTATCCCACAGACTCATACAGCACCCAATTGGCTGCACTAGTGGATTGGGGTTTCGGGGTAAAAGCCCTAAACCCGAAATAGAAAAGATATCTCGTACCTAGTGCCAATCGCATACCAGTGATATATACACTACCTAAAGTGCATAAGGACACCCAGAAACCTCCCCCGCGTCCTATAGTAAATGGGATTGGATCCGTAACTGCAAGGCTTGGCGAATACTTAGATAGATTTCTCCAACCCAGTGTAAAGGTTACTAGAGCATATCTGAAAGACACCTCAGATCTGCTACGTCTGTTAGAACAGGTGAAATTTAACCCTGCAATAACATCTTACTTGGTAACAGCAGACGTAGCTTCTCTTTACACAAGTATACAACATGAGGATGCGTCATTAGCCCTGAACTGGGCACTAAGTAAAAGGGACGACATCCCATTCATACAGAAGAGATTTGTGGGACATGCATTAGATTTCTGCATGTCCCACAATTACTTCTGGTTTGATGGACAGTTCTACTCCCAGCAGGTTGGCGTGGCAATGGGGGCTAAATATGCCCCCAGCCTCGCCAACCTGTTTATGTCTGAATGGGAGGATAGACGAGTGTTCAATATCAGTAGACCTCAATTGATCTTCTATCGAAGGTTCATTGATGATATCCTGTTGATATGGGAGGGATCCAGGGATACTTTGGGACTCTTCCTTGAACAATTGAATCGGAATACGAACAATATTAGGTTGGAGTACCTTATTAGTGACAAATCAATTAATTTCTTAGATTTCACTACTGAAAAAATAAATAATTCATTAAAAACTAAGGTGTACTTTAAACCGACGGACCGCAATAGCTACCTATCCGTAGCTAGCGGTCATCATCCATCATGGATAAAAAACATTCCGAAGGGCCAGCTATTGCGGATCCGTCGTAACTGTACCCAGATGGAGGATTACTTGATCCAATCGAACACTTTGAAGGAGAAGTTTATCCAGAAGGGGTATAAAAATAAAGATCTCACTAAGATTGTACAAGAAGTGGCTAATATCCCCAGGGAACAGTGCTTGAAGGAAAAAGAAGCACAAAGAGGGGATTCCCATCATCAATTAAGCTTCATTTCTGGTTTCCACTACCAGTATAGAGAGATTGAGAACATTTATAGAAAATATTGGTACATTCTTTGTAAAGATAAACACTTGGGAGGAATATTACCAACATGTCCAAAATTCATCTATAGGAAAGCCCCAAGTATAGGTGATCAGATAGTGAAGAAGATTCTGGATCCACCAAAACCGAAAGCTCTATCCTTTAATTTTAAAGGTTTCTTCTGTTGTAGGAAATGTATTTGTTGTAAAACAGTGAGGGTCAATAACAGAGGCATTACGAGTGTCACTAACAGAGAAGGGGAAAGGTTTGAGATTAAAGAATTTAGTACATGTACCACTACACATGTGGTATACCTCATGTGGTTTCCCTGTGGCTTGTACTACGTTGGGAGGACCAAAAGGCAGTTGAAGATCCGCATTAGTGAACATCTTACCAACATAAAAAACGGATATAAGTATCACAGCGTATCCATGCACTTTAAGGTCAAACACCAACAAGACCCTTCGCTGTTGCAATTTTGTGGCATCGATGTGGTCCATCCGTCCTGGAGGGGTTCCAACAGGGTAAGAGACCTGTCACGGAGAGAGACGGAATGGATATTCCTCTTTAAGAGTTTAACTCCGAGAGGCCTCAATATTGAATTAGACCTAAACTGCTTTTTAAATGACTTTTAGACAGATTCTGTAGGTAGGTTGACTACATGGTTCCTTATTTCACATATACACTCACGCTGCTATGAGTGAAAGGTCACTATTTTAAGAGTTTTATTGATTTTATTATGCCTTGGATATTTTTTGAATTATTAAGGTATGAGTATTGATAGACCGGTGATTACAATTGCAGATTAATCGGCAGTCAATTTTATATTTTTTAGGATTGAACAATTTACATCCTTCACTTAGAGTGCAGGTCTGCTGATTTTAATTATATTATATATTTCAGCCATTTCTATATTTCCATATACACATATTGTAATTAGTCTGTAATTTATTAGATTTCCTGATTTTTAGCCTTGTTTTCAATATAATTTATTGGGAGAGTATTTAACCCATTTATGCCGATAAGTTGGGCTAATAAGTTTTGAGGGGTCAAGTTTAATATATGGTTTTATATATGTAAACTGCTTTAATGTGTGAAAAGCACACTATGCGTTTTATAATTGACATGTCAGGGTGTAACAGCGCTGTTTAATGACCCACTCTTCCGGGTTGTCGCTATGCAAGTAGTGATGGATAGGAGAGATCAATCGAACAGCGCTAGAAGATGCAGCAACAACACATGTTATGTTGTTGATACCAGCGGGGGTTTGCATTCACGGGGACACTCGTAGAGCTCAGGCGCTAAGTAGAGAGGTGCGCATGCGCACTGAGGCGTCCTCATTCGATTGTAGATATTCGATTGGAGATAGAGAGGTGCGCACGTGCACTAAGGCGTCCTCATTCGATTGGAGATGGGAGGAAATATAAGGAGTGATGGACGTCTAGAGCGGCCTATCCCATGATTAAGGTACAAGCGTATCGAAACATGTCGGGGGCGTGGCCGAATGAAGGATAACACCACGTACTAGTGACAGGAAGAAGCGAGCTGCACGGTTCACCGAGCGGGGGAGACGGTTATACCCATCTAGGAAGCAAGCGGGGAGAGGGTGAGAGATACTTCCTGAACGCTGGTTGCTAGAGGGTCCGCCGTGACCGCATACCCCCTAGGAGGTTGATCTTAGCTGCTGGTTAATATTACATCGGACAGATTGCTGTGGAGTTTGCTGTGCTAATTTATTTTATACACAATGTGAGTGGAACTGTTGAAGTGTGATTTGCAGTGTGAATCATTAAAGTGTTTTACGGTATTACACTATTGGGAGTTTTTTTCTAATTCTATATGGAACGATCCTCTGGATGGATATGATTTAACCCTTGCCAGTAGCAGCAGTCATCTATGCCTTTTAGCCTCACACGAAAGTGAAGGCATGAGGAGCTGGTGAGTGGCTGTCCATAGGGAGAGTGGCACTGAACACAGAGGTGTGGTGGAATATTGCATTAGAAGAATTTACACTCCTGTAACAGAAGGACTCATTGTTGCACAATATAAGTTGTTTTTGATCACGATCACGGACACTTTTTGTTGCACTTATAGGTGTCATTTAGAGACTGCAATATTTAATATTTATTATATTTTTTTATTTATTCAGTTTTTATCAATTCAATTTTTTATCACATGGGGATTGTATTATATTAGCACCTGAGTAATATTGGCACTGAGTCACGTTATGTATTAGCTATTTTGGTGTTTATTTTTGCTGATTATGATGTGGGACTATCAATAGGATATTTTCACTATATATCTTTTATACACATCTATATAATTTTTGTTTGCAAGTTTATTTGCACTATATTTAGATATACACCAGTAAAGGGGTGTTCGTTAGATTTTTTATTTTCACTACATGAGGTGGAAAAGATTTTTTGGAAATAGCGCCACGATTTAATTCGTCACGTGGGGTGTTTTGCACTCACCACTTAGTACAGGTTTAAATCCCATTTACAATGTCTTACATACATTAAGTGGCAGCTATAGGTAGGTGTTACTAACCGGGTGTATATATCATCTAGGTTAATTATCCAAGGCTCAGTGGGGGTTGACCTAGTATAGGGTGGATATTTGATCTAGGATAACCGTACATTTATAATAAATTGCAATTACCAGGATCATAATCAATAGCCAGGCCAGGGTCATACACAGCAGATCAGCAGATGGACAGGGGATGTTCCGGAGACATAAACGTAAGCCAGGCCAAGGTCACACACAGGGAGATCAACAGATGGGGTCAGGAACACAGGACAGGGAGAGTATGGATGGATCAGACTGCAGGCAGGGATGCAAGGTAACAGGTGGGACAGGATAGGGATCGGGACAGGGAGACAGGATCAAATACACGGGTCACAGGTTCAGGGCACAGGAACAGGTTCAGAATCAGGATCAGATCACAAGCTAGCAGGTCAGGGCACAAGGAAGAAACCAAGGCAAACATGTGATTGCTTGCCGGGTATTTATAGGCCTGTGATTGGCCTCAAGTGACACCTGATTGTAGGAGGCACTGTCTGCTCCATACTGCCAGGATCCATCCGCTGGTGGATGCCAGTACTGCGGCCCAAAGATGACATAACATCAGCAGGGAAAAGCTCTCCTGACAGTTCCAAACTGCCAGGAGACATTTGCTGCTGTACCTCAGTACTGCATGCCAAATGACAGATATTACCAGCGGATGGAACATTTCCTGACAAGGCTGCTGGTCACCCTGGGAAGAATCAACTCTTTTGGGCCATTTCCCAACCATTCTGGTGGCCTAGTCTACGTGATGTAACCACCTTCGTAGCTGCCTGTTCCATGTGTGCTCAGAGTAAGACTCCAGGACACCTTCCAGTGGGCCTCCTACAACCCATACCCAATGGAGAGAGGCCCTGGACCCACCTGTCTATGGATTTCATTGTGGAGTTACCCAACTCAAAGGGCAACAGAGTTATCCTTATGGTGGTTGACCGGTTTTTGAAAATGTCTCATTGTATTCCACTTAAGAAGTTGCCCACTTCTAAGGAACTGGTTTCCATTTTTGCTCGGGAGATCTTTTGCTTACATGGGCTACCCAAGCTGATTGTCTCGGACAGGGTAGTCAGTTTGTGTCCCAGTTCTGGCGAGCCTTTTGTGCACAGTTGGGAATTCAGCTTGCTTTCTCCTCTGCGTATCACCCGCAGTCTAATGGGGCCGCAGAATGAGCCAATGAGTCCTTGGAGCAATTCATACGTTACTATATTTCTGACCATCATAACAACTGGTCAGACATCTTACCATGGGCAGAGTTTGTTCACAATAGTGCCTTGAATTCTGCTTCCTGATTGTTCCTGTTTATGGCAAACTATGGTTTCCAACCTTCCATGTTGCCTGACTCTTTTGTTCCGCAGAGTATTCCTGCATTAGAGGAGCATCTCTGTGGTCTTCATTCCACTTGGGCACAAGTCCAGGAGGCTTTGCGACATTCTAATGATAGGTACAGACTCTGTGCTGACCGCAGACGCCTGCCTGCGCCTTCCTACCAGGTTGGGTACAGGGTCTGGCTGTCATCTCGCAACCTCCAACTTTGTGTTCCCTCTCTGAAGTTCGCACCCCGGTTTATTGGGCCTTTCCATATTCTTTGCAGGATTAACCTAGTGGATTACGCATTACACCTTCCTTCTAATATGCGTATTTCAAATGTATTTCATGTCTCCTTATTAAAACCTTTGGTCTGCAACCGCTTTACCACCTCGGTGCCATGTCCTCACCCTGTTCAGGTTGAGAATCATGAAGAGTATAAAGTACAGTCTATTGTTGACTCCCGTAGGTTCAGTGGGCGCATACAGTACCTAGTGCATTGGAAAGGGTATGGTCCGGAGGAACACTCTTGGGTCCCATCCTCAGACGTACATGCCCCTGTCCTCCTCTGTGATTTTCATAGACATTTTCCCCTCAAGCCTGGTGGTCCTCTGAGGGGGAGGGGTCGTTGAGGAGGGGGTACTGCCAGGGCTGGGCCCAGCCCTTCCTTCTCTGAGCTGGCCGCTCAGCTGTCAGCTAATTGCCAGCTCCTATCTCTCCACAGTGACTCACCTGTTGATGATCCTGCTCGTCGGTCCTGCCTACTTGAGCCGTCCAGTCCAGATGATCTCTGCCTTCGCCTTGGTCACATCTCTAGAGATGCTTTCCTGTGTTCCTGTTAAAGACTTGCTTGGCTGACATTCCTTCTGGCTCCAGTTCCTGCTTGCTGTTCTACTACGCTCATCTCTGGCTCCCTGACATTTTGGCTGATCTGACAATTCATTCCGGTTCCTGAACTCTGGCTATGTTTTGACTATGTTTAATATGTTTACCTTTTTTAATTATTATTAAACAAGCATGATTTAACTGTACTTCTGTCTCAGATTCATGGTTTCTGACAAAAAAAACACAGTAAACTGTTTTTTTTCTTCTTTTCCGAGAACTGTTTTCTTTCTTATGTCTTTATTATTTACATATGGTAATGTTATTTGAACAAAGTCATCAATACCCTCTACTGAAATGACTTTGACCATCTTTTAGTCAAAGTGTATTAGTGTATGTACATTATACACCTTGTATTCAAGTATACAATATTTCATAATAAAAGGCAGCAACAAAAATGCTATATTTCTATTTACCTTGCATGTGATTGGGTATTCTTTGCAAAGTGAAATTTTCGCCACATTCACTCAGCTCTGGGGGAAAAATATTTTGCAAAGTGCAACTTCCCTTGCAAAGTGGACAGACTATTTGCCTTTACTAAATCAACTCTATTATCTCCAGGTGAGGTATATACCCCAATCCAGAGAAACCAAAGACAACACAAAAATGAAGGCACTTAACAATGTGACTGAAGTCATAACTTTTCTGGGTCTGTTAAGATATTATTGGCATTTCATTCAGCACATTGCTTATCACATTTAACAATTTGAAAAGCTCCTACATGAGAGGGAATGAGGTCAAAGTTTGGTAGGGACAGAAGAACACTCAAACATTTACGCATTGAGTGGGAGCTGAATGTAATGTACAATAGAAAATGTGAAAAATATATCCGCGTTTCAAGTAGTAAAGCAACCAGCAGCTGTGCACTATAACCCAGATACCACGCACAGAAATAATATTTAAATAACGCGCAGCGCTAGAACAATAGAGTGCAATTTATACGAATAGCACAATGCTGTGTATGTGTCAGCTCAACCACATCTTCCACCTTTAAATGAAACTGGAATCTGCTTGCTATTTCTGTACCCTGAACTTTTGTCGTTTTATGACTTCCAGAAGAGTGGAGCAGTTGAGGATGACGGGAAACGTAATGATAAATGGATTAGGGTCCGGGCTAGTAAGAAATTGCATGGGCAAAGGGACAAATATAAGTCTCTTTAAACAAAAGCAACGGATTCAAACAAGGCTTTGTATGGTGTTTATATGTCTAACACATTTGTATAAAAAGCAAAATAAAAAAAAAGTTACCTGAAAAAATAAAAACAATCTATTCATGACTAATGGGCAACAATAAATTGCTACTTCAGTGTCATTATATTTTGTTTGTTCTTAAATTGAACAAACTCATAAATCCCAGCTCTACAGGAGAGAAATTAATTCATTGAGAATCAAGCTTACCTCCAGTAGATTCTGAAAAACAAATATTAAGCGTTGTATCCTCAAGCGAATGTTTTACTTATCAAAGACGCATATGCATTATGGATTGTATCTAAATGAGCATAATAAAATTATCACCCTGATAATACAATTAGGAAAAATAAAAGTACATGTTCAAATGTAGAAAAAAATGTAGATGTTTTTTGTGTATTTATTTAACTAGTGAGATCTTAAAGCAGAGTTCCACTCAAAAGTGGAACTTCCGCCTATCCGTGTCCACCCCCCTCAGGTGCCACATTTGGCACCTTTCAGGGGGTAGGGGGGAACAGGTACCTGTTTATGATAGGTACCGTTCCCCAATTCGCGGAGACCGGGCCGCGGAAGTTCAGCCCCCTCTTCCTTCCTACGCTGCCAGACCCATTAGAAAGTGCAGCATGCTTCGAACATGCACAGTAGGGGACCGGCTGAGAAGTCGAAAGGCTTCACTGCCAGGTTTCCTTACCAGGAATGGCGGCTGCACTCGACAGCCGATCCGAAGATCGGCTGCGGTGCCGACATTGCGGGCTTGCTGGACAGGTAAGTGTCCATGTATTGAAAGTCAGCAGCTGCAGTATTTGTATCTGCTGACTTTTAATTTTTCATGAGGTGGCTGGACCTCCTCTTTAAGTACATACATTTTGTCCAGTTCCTAATGAACTGGCTGAAATTTGATCAGTCAGAGGCCTTGTCTCCACCCTCCCATCTGACAATTGACATATCAAAGGAGCCAGGCAGAAAATTGTTGACTGAACAGTGACTGCATCCAATCCAGTATTTTGTCATCTAGTAGGGATTCTTTCACTCTCTATAGCCAGCAGACCTAATGAAAAAAATCTATATGCATATGGTCAGCTTTACAGTCTGTTAAAAAGCTGTTCTAAGAAGTGTTGAACCAATATGTTTTATTATCTAAATACTGTTGGCTGTGCTCGACATTATGTTATGATGGTCTTGATTTTTTAGCTGTAATAAAAAAGGTTTGAAAAAGTGTTTGAATGAAGCCAGTCAGTGGTGTCATAAGTCTACCAAGGCCGCATACCAGGACTCCTGCCTGGCGCTCTATTTGTCATCTCTGTGAATGCCATCCCAAAGTTTTACTATACTTGTTCATAGTAGAAGATGAGAACACAGTAAATAATTAACTCCTGGGCCCTCCTGCGCATTCTCTGTATCAACTGTCAATTTCCAATTGTTTATCCTATTGATGAGAGGAGTTTAGGGGCTAGCATTGCTGAACTCATTCTGAAAATGCTAATTAACTAGCTGTTAGACAGATCCACTAGTCTATTATTTTGTGAGCCACTGAGCTACAACATGTAATCATGCTCAGAAAAGTTAAGGAAAAGTGTCATTCCTCCTCCTATGGGACTTTTTTGGTTTTCCCCTCTATGTTACAGTTTTTACGTTAATAGTTTGTATTGTGTGTATGTATGGTGACTATGGCTCCAACATCTAATGAGGAAAACATCATTAACCATCTGTAGCCTCCAACATCATGCCCCCTCCCCACTCTGACGTCATGGGGAATGCCACAGGGAAGTCCCAGTCAAGTCCCTGTGCGTCCGAGGGGGCGGGGTCACCGGGTGGCCCCGCCCTTCATTATTTAAGAACTGTCAGAAGAGGAGAAGCGTCACACAGCGGGAGCCTCCCATCATGCTGGATGCAGAGAAGACGAAGGGAAGAAGACACCGTGGAGAAAGATACCAGACGAGAACACCGGAGGAAGAACCAGAAGAACCAGAAGAAGAAGATGGAGGAAGAAACCGAAGGAAGATAGAAGATAGAAGAAAGAAGATAGAAGATAGATGATTTCATTAAAGACCTGCCTCTCCCATCCCTCTCTGACTCCCACAAGGAGATAATGGATGAGGCCATCACTTTAGAAGAGGTAATGTCGGCAATAAAACAAGCTCATGCCTCAAAAACTCCGGGTCCAGACGGGTTCTCCGCCTCTTACTATAAGAAATTTGCCCAAATATTAGCACCCCACTTATTGGAATTATTCATGGCCCTGCGTGATGGGGCTCACTTGGGGGGAGACCTAAATAGAGCCAATATCTGCCTACTACCAAAGCCTGACAAAGACCACAGTGAGGTGACAAATTACCGCCCTATATCGCTTATTAATGTGGATTTGAAATTATTAACCAAAATTTACGTTAATAGACTTAATACCTTCCTAGCAAAATATGTCCATATAGATCAGGTGGGCTTTGTCCCGGGACGACAGGCGGCAGATCAAATCCGCAGGGCCGTAGACATTATATCTTTGCTCCACTCTGATTGGGATGGCATAGGAACCAGACGGGGAATGTTGTTGTCATTAGACCTTCATAAGGCCTTTGATTCCCTTTTTTGGCCTTTTTTGTTTCACATTTTGAGCAAATGGAATTTTGGATCTAAATTCCTCTCTCTATTATCAGTACTGTACTCTACCCCCTCAGCTAACATTGTAGCTTTTGGACACAAATCAGATCTGCTACAAATTAGAACAGGAACCAGGCAAGGCTGTCCCCTTTCACCACTCTTATTCATAGTTGCTATAGAAACATTGGCGATTGCCATCAGGTCTAATCCTAATATACATGGTGTATACAGCGGAGGCAGAGATCATAAATGCGCATTATTTGCAGATGATCTTTTATTATTCATCACAGACCCTATTACGACCCTGCCTGATGAAGGGGCGCGGCTGTCACGTCATCGCAGCCCATACGCCCCGCAATGCGTCGCTCTTTCAGTGACGTCACTCCTCCTCGCCGGTTGCTGTGTTTCTCTTCCTGTGCCTCCAGGTTTGTGTCACCGCCTCCAGCTTTGCTTCTGGTTAAACGTGTCACCGCTGTGGCCGGCCCTTACCACTCTCAGCGGTGCTCCCCTCCACACACGGGCAGAGCTTCCAGCCGGGTATTAGGAGGATAGACCGATCTGACCCATTCCCTATGATGGATGCTGTTCTATGGACTGCTCACTGTACATGCCTTTGATGACTTCACAAATGTGAGTGTGACCGCTGCTATTTTTATGCAATAAACTGTTTTAAGTCTACACCCAGAGGCGCCTTTCTTTCTTTTGTTTCTTCTAGGATTTGGAATTTGGTTTCAGTTCTCAGTGAAGGCAGCCCTACTTGTGGATTTACCATTCTGTTCCTTTGGACCCCTGGACCTTTTTTTTTTTTTGGACTATCATGACTGTGATGGTTTTTTTCTATACATTTATTGACCATATCGTATACCTATATACATTTTGCTACAGCCTTATTAGTGCTTTTATTGCTTTTTGAGACTATCTATGTATACATATATATATATTTTTGTTTTAAGGTGTGGCTCATTGTGTTGTTGTTTTTTATCGCCATCTCCAGTGTTTGACCCTATACTTGCATATTCTAACTTGGCTTCACTTCTTTCTGACTTTGGAATAGTATCAGGCCTGAAGGTCAATCAGTCTAAATCAGAGGCAATGGATATTAATCTACCTGCCTCAACCCTGACCTCTGTACGCGCTTCTTTTCCATTTAGGTGGTGTAAACAGGCCCTTCCCTACCTAGGTGTAAAACTCACCCCAGACATATCTACCCTATATAAGGCTAATTACGCCCCTCTTCTCTCTTCCACGATGGAGGACTTAAAGAATTGGCAGAACCATAGTCTTTGTTGGTTGGGCAGGATAAGTACCGTCAAAATGATG
Source organism: Lithobates septentrionalis (assembly GCA_037952835.1). Taxonomy (NCBI): domain Eukaryota; kingdom Metazoa; phylum Chordata; class Amphibia; order Anura; family Ranidae; genus Lithobates; species Lithobates septentrionalis. The sequence goes on from JBBDGP010000243.1 coordinate 4,578,758, forward strand.
ACCCTTCCTAGAATTCTTTATTATTTTAGGTCCCTTCCGATTTCAGTTCCTACAACATTTTTTAAAAAACTCCAATCATTAATTTTCAAATTCATCTGGAGCCGGGGAGGTTGCAGGGTGGCTCGATCTTCCTTGTATGTCTCAAAGGGACAGGGCGGATTAAGGGTACCACACTTTTTGCATTACTATAGAGCGGCCCAGTTGGCACAACTTTACCAAATTTATTCTACATCCTATCTCCCTGATTGGGTTAACCTAGAGGCACAAGCAAGCTCTACTCTCCCTATGGACCTTCTAATGTGGCTGCCTTCTAAGGAACGCAGAGCCATTCTGAGCCCCTCTCTATCTCACTCACTGAGCCTTTGGGATAGGATGTGCAAAATATACTCTCTTAGGTCACCACATACTCCAGTAGCCCCCATTTTTGGGAATCCGCACTTTCCCCCAGGACAACATCCACAACAGTTTGCTTGGTGGATCAATAAAGGCTTGTACAAGATAGCACATTTTATAGATCATAAGGGCATCAGAAAACCCTCCTATTTTCGAGACACTCTAGATATGCCCCCGGCCGAGTCCTTTCGACTCTCCCAAATCACTTATTATTTACGTTCACTATGTAGAGACCAGGGGGACATCACCACTAGAACGTCCTATGAAAATAAATGCTTAAGAGGGCCTGGAACGCGAGGGAGTATTTCAGAGTTATATGTTTTACTAACAGACCAGGGCTCTAAACTTTCCTACCAATTAGCTTGGGAGGCGGACCTGGGGGAGACGATTGATGAGGACGTTTGGTCCAAGTGGTCAACCATGGTGCACAAGGGAATTCTGAACACTTCCCTAGTAGAGGCGAACTATAAGGTATTGTCACGATGGTATCTAGTTCCGACACGGATGGCCAAAATCTACCCAGATGCATCGCCTCTCTGTTTCAGGAGGTGTGGCCAAGAGGGCACAATGCTCCACACCTGGTGGACATGTCCGAAGGTCAAGAGATTTTGGATAAGAATTTTTAACTTGGTTTATTCGGTGACTGGAGTGAACATACCTAAAAATGTTAAGACAGCCTTATTTTCTGATCTCTCGAGCGAACTACCCAGGCACCTCAGATCCCTTATCTTTTTTATCCTCCTAGCAGCTAAGATAACCATAGCGTGAGCATGGAAAACCCCCCTGATAAATTTGGCATTAGTTAAAAACAAAATTTCTTGGATCATGATAAATGAAAAATTAACTAGTATTCTTCGCGACCAACAAGATAGATTTGAAAGGGTTTGGAACCCTTGGATTAAGTATCTCCAGTCACTGTGAGGGGCGGGGGGGGTGAGCGGCCTGGAGCGTGGAGATCGTTTGCACACTCTACTTCTCCTTTTCTTTTCTTCCTCTTCTTTCTTTCCCCCTTTCCTTTTCTTTTCTTTCTACATACAAACTTTTACTTTGTCCCCACAGTGGGGTTACCATACGCATGATATCGGGCTCTACAGTATATTAATCCTAGAGTATACTTAATACCTAAGTTTTCTGTTATAACTCCAAGTTGGGAAATTGAACTACATCACATGACAGTCCCTCTTCAGGGAATTTCACTGTAATATCTTCTATGTGTGTTAGGCGTCTCATCAACCATCAGTTTGTTTATGGATAGGAAGGGATAGAGTGGGGACCCTAGCCTTAGCACAGTTATAATGAGCCATTCACGCTAATTTGAGATTCACTATTGTAATATTACTGTTGACACAAAACCTGTATCAATGTGAACCTTGTTATCTGTTAAAATTTGATTTCAATAAAAAACATTGGAAAAGAAGATAGAAGATAGTAGAAGCATTTAAATAAAGGAATTGTCAAAAACTGTCTCTTGTCATTTTTTGACACTTTTTTTGTGAAATGGTAGGGGTACTTTTGTAGCCCCCTTACCATTTCACGCAGGAGGAGGGCCGGGATCTGGGGGTCCCCTTGTTAATAAGCCCCCCGCCTGCAGACCCCCACAACCACTGGGCAAGGGTTGTGGGGATGAGGCTCTTGTCCCCATCAACATGGGGACAAGGTGTTTTGGGGGGGCTACCCCAAAGCACCCTCCCAATGTTGAGGGCATGTGGCCTGGTACGGTTTAGGAGGGGGGCGATCTCTCATCCAGGTTGCGTGCTCGGATAAGGGTCTGGTATGGATTTTTGGGGGGACCCCACACCATTTTTTTTTTGGCACGGGGTTCCCCTTAAAATCCATACCAGACCTGAAGGGCCTGGTATGGAATTTAGGGGGATCCCCACGTCTTTTTTTTTTAAATGTTGGTTCAGGGTTTCCCCTGTGGGGAATTCCCATGCCGTTTTTATCAATGAACTTTTATGTGTATTGTCGGACCAGCAATTCATTATTAGCCGCGAGTAGTTTTAAATGACTTTTTTTCCTTTGAAATGTCATTTTGCTGTCAGACTGTTCTAAATACGGGAAACATGCGCCCCTTTACAGGCATACTATAGACACCCCCCAGGTGCGAAATTTAAAGGAATATTATACTTTTATTGTTTCACTTTAAGCATTATTAAAATCACTGCTCCTGAAAAAACGGCCGTTTTTAAAACTTTTTTTTGCATTGATCCATGTCCCCTGGGGCAAGACCCAGGTCCCCAAACACTTTTTCTGACAATATCATGCATATAAGCCTTTAAAATTAGCACTTTTGATTTCTTTTGACTTTTAAAGGGTGTTCCGTGGCTTTCGAATTTGCTGCGAACACCCCAAATTGTTCGCTGTTTGGAGAACTAGTGAACAGCCGATGTTCGAGTCGACCATGAGTTCGACTCGAACTCGAAGCTCATCCCTAATCATGCCACACTCAGCTTTCACATAAACTGCAGAGCTATGGAGCAACCAGTGATAAGGTAAGGTGAGTAGAACTGATTTGAAATGCTGCTAGTAATAGACTCTTGCTTTGCCCTAAATTAACAAAATGACAGATCCTCTCTAAGCTGATTACATTTACACACATGTCATGCTAACATATGTAAAAACATCATAATTTCCTGGACTTAAGAATTTATATAATTGTTTCAGCCTATGACAAAAAAATAAGACTGTCTCCTTTCCTGCTACATATAAATAAGATACTTAGTACTTAGTAGTAGTAGTAGTACTTAGTAGTCGAGGCCCTAATTGACCACAAAAAAATGGGAAAAACGTATTGATCCGAGTATAAGATGAGGGTGAGAAATGCACAGCTACTATAAGTGGAAAAGAGGGTCAACGATGCCCATTTGCAGCCTCACTGTGCCCATTTGCATGCCCTGCGGGCCCCAAAGTCGGTTCGGAAAATGAAATTTTTTGCTGCAGAAAAGTGCTTGACTCTAGTATAAGTCGAGGGGGGCACTTTCAGCACAAAAAAATGTGCTGAAAAACTCGACTTATGCTCGAGTATATACGGTAATTAAAAAGAGAACTCTTGTACTATTTTGAGTTAGCTCTTTTAGTATACATGGCTGCTATCCAAATATATCATACCCAGAGTACTGCGAAAATGGAAAAATAATTTAGTAATCATTATTCCTACATATGCTGTACAGATACATCAGAAAAAAACACTTGTTAAAATACAAGAAACATACTGTATTTTCATTAACTTATTATCTCCTAATAAATTTTACATTATTTATATTTATATATGCAGCAATTTGTGGCATATTTACATATAAATGTTTGCCTCCACTGTATGCACAAAGCATGTACCTCTGGTATCATAGCAACATCTTTAAAAAACTGTTTCAGAACTGTGTAATAAACAATATGTTAAAGTACATCTAAAACCATGCCGTCCATTCTTTGTTATTTCAATTTATAATCTTTATGCCAAAATGCAAGGGCCCCACTTTTCACTAAGGTCAACACTAAAATGTAAAAGAAGTAATCTATAAATATTCTGAACCTGATTGGGATACTTATCATCACCTGCTTGGGGAAAGTTGTCTCTTGTTGCTGTTACATGGAATTAAACATCACTGGCACCCCTTTTTTTCAACTTTGTGCATATATTATATTCAAAATGATGCATGATGGTTGTTTTTCCTAGCTTCATAATTTATGCAGTCGTGTGTCTCAGTGTCTCATTCTATTAGATAATCAATTCAACCTACACAGGCTGCATGGAAAAATAAAATAAACTAAAAATACAACATTACTTTAATTTAATAATCTAATAAAAGGGAGTATGGCATTCAAAAGGGAATTTAAAAAAAATATCCAGTGCCACCTTTACCTGAAGTTAAAATGCTTAATGTGGTAATTGTAGTAGCACTAATGGCAGCAAACACATCAGCAGTAACAAAAAAGCATAGAAGTTTCTAAACCTAAAACAAAGTAGCAGTGGTTAGCTCTATTCCAGCCAAGCAGGCAACATCAAGGACTGAAGATTCTGAATTATTTCTGAAAGCTTCATACAGAACTCAGATGGCCCCTCTCACCAGCCATGACTCTGATTGTATTGCATCACTGGAACTAAAACAATATAAGTAATGAAAATGTCATTAGCATGTTGATGAGGGGGAAAAGGTGGAGCCACGGGAAGAAAAATATTAGCTGATTAAGCTTCAATTTAGGTGCTCCTAGTAGTTTGAGTTCTGATGTACTAGAATGAGTGCAACTTTGCAGGTCATTTGTGATCATGTGAAGCTCAATAATAAATATTCTTTAAAATTTTGGCTTTCAAAAATCATTAGCTACTCATCTAAAACTTACTAATTGGGGCCTCCACACTAGAATATAGCTTTGGTTTGGATTATCCTATAGCAAACAGAGGAGCAGTATGCCCCTTTTTAGTTTGCCGACTTTTCTTCTGAAAAGTCTAGTTAGCTGACTATTGGTTATATTAGTACTTTATAGATCTGGAGGAAGTATGCAGCTGAAGCAAAGACAGAATGGATTGCAGTTGTGCAGCATGACAACTAACTACCGTTTTCAGAAGGACAGAGCAGATCTTGCATTGGGTGTACACCTTTGCATTTGGTGTAATACACTATAAATTATATACAAAACAACTGCACTTATGGACAAACTATAATATTATAATCATGTAAATTACTTAAAATGCGCAAACATATGTAGCTGCAGCTTATTAAAAAAGAGAGCCGTGTTTACCAAAAACTCTTGGATGAAATTATAAACCCAATAACTTACTTATTATGTGTATTCTGCAATAATTTATAGTACCACTGTGGCACTTATTCAGTATCCATGATAAAAAAACTCCATAAACCCAGTGTTCAGATTAGTCCTACAATTTGAATGAAAAAGAGTGAGCCGGGGCGCATGCGCGGCTGCCTAGGAGAGCGGTAATGCTGTCTTAGAGCTCCGCTCCTGGGACGATTGTACCGGAGGACTACAGGTCCCAGCGGCACCGCGAACGACACACAGCGATAGCTGGTACTTCCTAGAGCCCTCAGGTATCATTATTATGGTCCTGCGGGGCCCAAAACTAAAATATAAAGCTGGTATGGCTAAAGAAGCGCCGGCCAGGCAGTCTTCCAAGATGGCGGCGGCAGTTACCTCACAGCCTTCTACACCGCACACTAGGAAAACACTGCCACACAGTGTAAAGACCCAGGATTTCACCGCTGAGTCTGACTCTGATACAGGCGGCTCACAGACTGTGATTCAATCTGACATGTTTAAAACATTTGAAAGAATGTTACAGAAAGCCCTCAAACAAACTTCAGATCACATTACTGATAAATTGACAAAGGAAATAAGGGAGCTTGGACAGAGAACAGCTGAGTTGGAATTGAGAGTGGATGAAATAGATAGCCACACGCAGCACTTTATCTCTGAATTTGAGAACCTTAAAGAGGAAAATGTTATACTACAGTCACGTTTAGAAGATCAGGAAAATAGGGACAGACGATCGAATCTGCGAATTAGAGGAATCCCTGAGACTGTCATTGATCTCCAAGCCACCATGATAGCTCTATTCCAGGAATTACAGCCTGGTATTCCTGTAGATAGACTGGAAATGGACAGAGTGCACAGGGCTTTAGCTCCTCGCAAAACCAATGGTCCCCCTAGGGAGATAATTGCCAAATTTCATTATTATAAAACCAAAGAGCAATTACTTTCAGCTGCTAGAGGGAAAGATTCTCTGCAATTTCAAGGCCATGTGTATCAGCTTTTTGCAGATATTTCCCCACTCACAGTAGCAAAGAGGCGAGCACTCAAACCCCAATTACAGGTTTTACAACAAAACCAGATCACCTATCAATGGGGGTTTCCCTTTTCTCTTCGATTCACATACCTGGAAACCAAGTATGTTTGTCGCTCTTCAGAGGACTTGCAGTCGGCTATGATTGAAATGGGTATTGTAGATAAAGTTACGCCTAAAGAGCAACATCGTAGACGATCGGCCTCCAGCTCCTCTCCACAAAACACAGCAGCAGGCTTCAACAATCCCTCTTCTTCTTCACGCCAGAATATTCATAAACGTGGACGATTTGAAAATTCAACACCATCTAATGAAGACACCATGGACTGATCTATACACCCTTTTTTTCAGACCACAACTCATTATTCGATCCCAGTACTCAATGCTGGTTTATACACTTTCCTATTGACACTAAAAACTAACAATTTTTTTGCTGGACTCTCACTTTTTTTTTTTTTTCTCCTCTTCCCTTTTTTCTTTCTAGAAGGTTTTAGATTCTACTAGCTCACCTGATATATCTTATATTTAGTTTCTCGTTCGTTTTTGATGGTCCTTTTTATTTTTATTTTTTTATTTTTTTTTTTCCTTACCTCTTGATAACCAAACTACCACTCTTTTTGGCCTCATTAATTACCTTTTTCTTTTATCTTTTTAGGTCCTCATGAGGTTATGTTTGCGTGTACATGTGTGTGTGTGCGTGTCTGCATATACATGTGTATATATCTGTATGTATGTGTATATACATATATACGGGTATAATATATATTTCTTTATTTTTCGTCTCTCTTTTTTGCTGATTAGAGTGAGCTTGGTAGTTGGTAGTTATGGTTGCATAGATTAAAAATGCTCTATTTTAGTGTTAACTACTTATATAACCCCTGTGGTCCTCCGGTGTTGATCTTCCCTTAGGAATTTCTTGCCGCCCCCTTTACCACCCTCAGACCCCTGCTATTATGTGGGATTCTGTTGGTGGCCCTGGAGCCTCTCGGAGACTTCTTATTACTCTCTCGAGATGTTCCCACACCCTATTGTTCTGTCACAAATTAGCGATATTTGGTCCCTATTCTAGGGTAGTTCAATTTTATTATTTTACTTTTTTCTCTGTCACTTCTTTCTCTCTTTTATCTCTTCAGGTGGTGGTCCTGGTTCTTGGTATGTATTATATTCCTCATGATATAATGATATCCCTGACTCTATTATGGCCCCCATAAATATTTTATCTTTAAATGTACAAGGGTTTAATATCCCGCATAAATGCACAAAGGCTAAGCGCTCCTTTACAGCTAAGAAAGCACATATTATATGTTTGCAGGAAACCCATTTTACAGACAAAATTTACCCTAAGTTCCTTTCGTCCTCATACCCACAATTTTATGCTGCCTCTGCCTCAGCTAAAAAGCGTGGAACTCTTATTGGCTTCCACCGCAATACCCCCTTTACCCTTGTGTCACAGTTAAAAGACCTGGAAGGTAGATATACATTACTTACTGGCTATATTTCTGATACTCCTATTACGATAGTATCCTACTATGCCCCAAATAAACGCCCAGAAGCTTTTTTATCCCATCTTTTTCAACTAGTTGATACGCACAAATTTGGTACTGTTGTCTTATGTGGAGACTCTAATGCTACGTTTTTTCCTTTCTTGGATAAATCCCCTTCAGCCCCACCTACAAGCTCTGCTAGATTGACTCTCCAATCTCTGCTTTCTACTCATAACTTAGTAGATACTTGGCGAGAACTTAATCCTTCCAGTAAACGTTTCACACACTATTCATATCCACATAACTCTTTCTCACGTATAGATCATATCTTAACTCCATCTAGCATGATACCAGAAATTATTTCCTCTAAAATAATCCCATTTCCATGGACTGACCACTGTGCTGTTTTCACAACCTTGGCTTCCACTATTCCCAGATCACACGATACTACTTGGTGTGTTAATAACTCTTTATTGACTAATCCATCCCTTAAAACTGAGATTGAAGAGGCAATTACTGATTATCTTTCCTTTAATGACACGAATGATGTCTCCCCCCTCACTTTGTGGGAGGCCCACAAAGCGGTCATTCGGGGCAGATTGATACAACAAGCATCAGCAATTAAAAAAGAACGTAAACTACAGTTTGCTAAGCTTGAGGCTGTTTATAATAAATGCCATATGACCTTTCAATCTTACCCGAATGCCGCCAATAACTCAAAACTGGAGAAAGCTCGTCTTGATCTAGACCTTTTTTTAACCGATTCTGCTGATAAATTACTACGTAAACGCCAACATATCCAATATCTTAAAGCTAACAAACCAGATACCCCTATGGCGCGTAGTTTGAAGGCAATACAACACGCACAGACTTCTTTCAGATTGAAAATATCCCGTGATGGATATACTAGCAACCCAGTTAAAATATTAGAGATATTTCGCTCTAATTTAGCTAAATTATATTCCCCCGCTCACGACTTTGATAAAACAAAAGCAGATACTCTGTTTTCCAACATAAAGCTCCCTACCTTAGACCAGGAACAACAGGATAACCTCGAGTCCCCCATAACAGCACCTGAAGTTCTGACTGCCATTAAACTATTAAAACCAAATAAGAGACCTGGTCCTGATGGGTTCTCGGCATTATATTACAAACAGTATGCACACATTTTAGCACCCATCTTAACCAGGGCCTTCAATTCTATCCTGAAAGGTTATTCATTTGGGTCTGATACACTGACCTCCATTATAGCAATGATTCCCAAACCCCGTTCCGACTCTACCTCTTGGACCAATTACCGCCCCATATCGCTCCTTAACCTAGACATTAAATTACTAGCCAAGATCTTGGCGACTCGTTTGAATAACGTTATAGGTCAACTGATTCACAGAGACCAAACAGGTTTTATGCCAACGCGCCAGGCAGGTGATAATGTCAGGCGTGCTCTCTTACTTATTCACGCAGCTAAAATTAGACACATCCCTACATGCCTATTATCTTTGGATATCAGAAAAGCTTTCGATTCTGTCACCTGGCCATATTTGCAATATATGCTTCAAAAATGGGGATTTGGGAATCATTTTCTTACATGGATCTCCTCTCTGTATAATAACCCAAAGGCATATATTAAATATGCGGGATATAAATCTGCAATGTTAGACATTAGAAGAGGGACTAGGCAAGGCTGCCCTCTATCCCCATTGCTTTTTGCTCTCCTGATTGAACCACTAGCACAACTAATTAGGTCTCATCCAAATATTAAAGGTATCGAATTAGGCGGATATCAGCATAAGTTGTGTCTTTATGCAGATGATGTCCTTATTTTTTTATCTCATCCCCATATATCAGCCCCAAATTTACTAAATGTCTTGGACAAATTTGCCCAAGTATCTGGACTTTTTGTTAACCCCACAAAATCGAATGTGTTAAATATTTCTTTGCCACAAGCAGAACTTCGACACGTCCAAACCTCATTACCATTCAACTGGGTTACCCATCAGATCTCATATTTAGGAGTACAACTTACAACCTCGATTAAAGATTTATTTGCTGCTAATTATCTTCCTCTACTGAAACAAGTTACAGGCTCTATGAAACAATGGACATCTCTTCCATTATCATGGATAGGACGGATCAATGCTATAAAAATGTCTATATTACCAAAATTTTTATACTTATTTAGGGTATTACCTATCCCGTTACCTACATATTTTTTAAGACTCACACAACACAGAGTCATGTCTTTTATTTGGGGAAACACTAAACCCAGAATTTCCAAAACTACACTGTATCTCAAAAAATTGAATGGCGGATTAGGTCTGCCAAACTTCACTTCCTATTACTACGCTGCTCAACTATCACCCCTTCCTAAATATCACTCGTTGGCAGAAACACCCCTGTGGGTTCATATTGAGTCAGTTGACAGCGACCCTATCTCTGTGGCCAATATGCTATGGCTCCAACCTAAAGATAGATCACATCTATCTAATCCCATAACGAAACATTCTTTGTCTATTTGGGATAAATTTAGCAGAGCTTGTAATCTCCAATCCCCACATAATCCTCTTCTTTCGTTCCTTAGAAACCCGGCCTTCTATCCTGCTTGGAAATTCCCAAAATCATTTGCTGCATGGTCTTCCAGGAATTTAATTAGATTTTATCAATTAAGCAACAATACCGATATTCATGCATTTCCGGTGTTATGTGAAACATATGGGCTTCCTAGATCTGAAATTTTTCGTTATTTGCAAATCAAAAATTTTTATACTCCACTTCTTACCACAGGCTCAACAATGAATCAAATGTCACAATTTGAACGTATTTGTAAAAGCGACCCACATGTAAGGGGCTTGATTTCATCTTTGTATCAACAACTTACTGAGACTCATAATGGTTCACTACCCTCTTATACAGATAAATGGGCACAGGATATGAACCGAGTGTTTGACACTAATGACTGGTCCGATATATGGTTAGCCACTAAGAATTCCTCCCCGAACTGCTATGCTTTGGAAACAAATTTTAAAGTCTTAGCAAGGTGGTACTTAGTACCAGCCAGAATTGCAAAATTTATTCCGACATACCCAATTAACTGTTTTAGAGGTTGCTCTGCACCAGGTACCCACTTTCACATATGGTGGCAATGCCCCATAGCTCAAGAATTTTGGAAGAATATTTTTGGAATGGCCTCTAAAGCTCTGGAAACCTCTATTTCCCCAGACCCAGCTTTGGCACTCCTAAATTTGAAACCCACTACTCTTACCCGCACCCAATTTCAGTTATTTCTCCAGCTTAGCACTGCAGCCAAGCAAACTATTGCAAAAGCTTGGAAGTCTCAAACCTTGATTGTAGCGGAAGCCAAACACAGAATGAATAAAGCCCTCATTTATGCCAAAATGACAGCTATTGAGGACAACAACATTAATAAATTTTGCAAAATATGGCAACCATGGGTTAACCATTTCTTCCCCTACGATTTTGACCAGTCGTTATTGTTACCTTACTAGGATTCTTGATTGCTTACTGTCAAAATATGTGTTGGAGCCGGGCCACCACCTGGAGAGATTCTTCTTCTTCTTCTTCTTCTTTTCTCTCTCTTATTCCTTTCCTTTATTTTCTTACTTTATCTCTTCTCTACTATGATACATATTTTTGGGATACTCTTTTACTATTAATACATTACTTTCTATTTATAAATAATAATATGATTTATTATATCTGTATATTTATTTTGAGCAATCAAATTCTACAAATAAGCAGGTCAAGACCCTGATTTATAATTAATTTCATTTCATTTACCTCAGGATATCTTTGTAACAAATATTTTTAAATGCCCCCACCCTTCCACAGCTTGCACCCATTGGGGTGGTAGGGTGGTCTGGAGGCATGGTTTATAGGTTTCACAATATTGATCAGAGGCTCTCAGTCCGATCTTAAACTATCTATAAGAATATAGATTGCTCATACACTTTACGCTCTGTACTTTATTTATTTATTTTTTCTTATTTTTCATTTATTAAACCTTGATTGTATATCACAATATATTCATATATTGATCAAAATCAAATGATTTGGACAGTATCCCTTGTAACAATGTTTATATTCTATTGTTCTTCTTTATGTAAATCTTAATAAAAACATTGAACAAGAAAAAGAGTGAGCCAGTCCATCACATTAAATGCACATGAACAAATAATGCATCACTATTAAGTATGCCAACTGGGTTTTAAACTAAGTTTACGGAGGAGCCCCAAGCTCCTCTAAGGGCAGCATACCAACACGCTCTAACCAGGCAATTAAAACCTACGTTCAGCGCTTCATTTTGGCACAAGGCTTGGTCCACAAATGCTGCCAATCCTTCCCCAAAGCCTTCTTTGTAGTGAGGGGACATTTGTTGTAGCTTGCATTTCTCTGGATCATAGATATCCCAAACCTGTGTGTTCAATCAGTTGTTTCAAAAGGGTGCAATATAATAGTTCAAAATTCTACCACCTAACTGCTTTCTTGTTTTAAATGAACCAAAAATTGTCCAAAGACAGATTTGCAGAATGCCCTGAACCACCTCTTATCCCATGAAGTTATTGTACCAGTATCGTCACAGGACAAGTTCAGTGAATTCTATTCAAACCTGTTCATAGTACCAACTCTTAACAAGGTATTTCTCCTATCTTGGACTTAACATCTTTCAACAAACTCCTTTAAGTTCCAATTTGGCATTGAATCTACAAAGTCAGTAATTGACTCTCTTACAAGAGAAATACTATGCATCTGTGCACATACAAGATGACTATTTGCATGCTCCCATTTACCCACCACATCAGCAATCTCTATGCTTTGCAGTGGCAGACAACCTGCTCCTGAAGGATTCATCTCCCTTGCAATTCTTAGCAAAAAAACAATTTAGCTGCTTAAAGCTTTTGACTGGGTGATCATTTTCAACAAATCTACACTTCAACCTTCCCTATGCCTGAACATATTGGATCTAATCCTAAATACGTCACAAACAAAAGTCTTTCTTCCAAAAAGAAAGTTTTCTCTCTAAGAGCCAATGCTTGACAACCTTCTGCTACTAATGCTTGTTTCTTTTTAAGCAGTGCCTTTCAATCAATTCCACTCAAAAACTCTCCAACTAAACACTCTGTCAGCATGAAAAAATACATATTTTTCCCTGGGTAACCATGCCCCTATCAAGCCAAACAAGAACTTCCTTGTCTTGGTGGATTACCCTTTTAGCTCCAACAGTGGGAAACTATTTACTTCATTACAATCGGAAAGTTCTTACTACATTAACAATCAGTATGAGGGGGCGTGGCCTGGCTATGGAGGAGTGAGGACGCGTGTTACCTCAGCTCCCGATACACCGCCGCATTACCAGCCGCATACAGGGGAGGAATCGGCCTCCGGAACGCCAGAGAACATGTCGCAAGGACGGAGGGCTCTCTCACAGCACTCGAGAGCGGAGGGCTCACGGCAGGGGCAGCTGGAGACATATTTCGGCCTGAACGCCGGGCCCGGACACGAGGCCTCCAAGATGGCACCGACGCCGAAAGCTGGCAAGACAACAAAAGCCACACAGAAGGCCCTGGCTCAGCAGCAGCAGCAACAGCAGCAGCAGCACCAGCATTCCCAGATCTCTTCTCCGCAGTTGGTGAGTGATACAGCCCCTCCACTCTCCCCGGGATCCTCTGCCTCCCATGATCAGGGCCCTGACATGGCGGACTTTTTAGGGGAAGGAGACATAAAGCGCCATATTTGGTCCCTCCCCACCAAGGAAGACCTAGAGAGATTCACTGCCAGGGTTGAGAAGGCCTTCAGGGAAGATATAGCCCAGCTCAAGACAGACACTACTCACTTGGGAAACAGGGTGGAAACTGTGGAGCAGAGGCTGGATGAGGTGCTGCCAACTATTGTTAAACTACAAGACAGATGCAACTCTCAGGATCAGAAAATAGAAGCTCTATTGTGTCAGTTAGATGACTTTGAAAACCGCAGCAGGAGAGCAAATATACGCATACGCGGTTTACCGGAGGCCACGGCACCAAAGGATATTATACCCACGCTGGAAGACGTCTTCCGAGAAATACTGGGATTACCTGCCACGGCTCCTGTGGAGATAGACAGAGCTCATAGGGCCCTCAGACCACCCTCCCAAGATGCAGATAACCCAAGAGATATCATCTGCAAGCTTCATAAATATACACTAAAAGACAGCATTATGCAGAAAATGCGTGGGAAGCAATACTTTGATTTTGATGGAGCGCACCTGTACTTTTACCAGGACATTTCAAGACGCACGCTTATGCAACGCAGAGCCCTGCGGCCCCTGCTTGAGGCCCTTCAGAAGGCAGGTCTACCCTACCGCTGGGGCTTCCCTTTCTATCTACAAGCAACCAAGGAGGGGAAGAATGTCACGTTACGCACTATGGACGACCTTCCATTTTTTCTAGAGACCCTGGGTCTGGAGCCGGTGGACTTCCCAGACTGGAGAGGTCCGAGTGATCATCCTCATTTACAGCTACCCCAGCCTTGGCTCACGGCCAACCATAGGAGCCGTAGACAAGACCATAGATGCCCTGCATCCACCTCTCCCATGGGTCCTGTGTCACCAAGGCACTAAAGGAAGCTGTCCTACCTTCGATCTGCACTCCGAGAGAAACGTTCTCCTCATTTGTTACAGAACCTCATCTGATTGCCCACTTTTTGTGAAGGGCCCCTGACCACTAACACAGCCATGCCGCCTGCAGTTGAGACAGAGCCACATATACACATGAAGCAGCGCGTGACCACCTATCCTGGGATGAATGCCCCTGATCAGGAACTTGGCTTTGAATTTGTGAGAATACCCCAGGAGAAGATATGGAAGCCATGGCTCTGAACTTGCCATGTCAGGCTTTGGTTCTGGACGCCCTGCTTACCCAGTTCTCTGTTTCGCAATTTATTCTCTTTTTTTGAGCCCCCCCCCCTCCCCCTATTTTTCATTTTTATCTTTTTGTTTTTTTCTCCCCACCTCAAGATGGAGCTGCGAACTTTTGTTATTGTTATTATAGAAACTCCCCTCTCTCATACACTGTATAATGTATATTGCCTATTGATCAGGAGAGGACGGTGGATTGGGGCTGGTCCTTGCTCCCCTCCCTCTCGTGATGGTCCACGTCCCCCACGTAGGCCATACCTTTTTAGGTATATAATTCCTATTTTTGGAAATAGAGACAGGTCTCGGACATCTTTCCCTAACGGGGAGAGGCCCGATACCTGGCTCACAGATATACCACGCTGTGGTAATGTTCATATTAATGTACCTTGCAATTTGTCTTACTTACTTTAACTTTGTCTTTTTCCTTCCCTTCTGTTTACTCTCCTCTACTGTATACTCTTTTGTAGGGACTGCCTTCGGCTCCGCCTCCCGTTCTGTGCCCACTAGATCACTGCGAAAATTACTCATCCCGAGCTCTTCCTATGGCATCACTTAAGGTAATTTCATATAATGTGCGAGGTCTCTGCTCCCCATCCAAACGTAGTAAATTGTGGTGGGAACTTAAGCGATCAGGGGCTCAGGTGGTTCTCTTACAGGAGACGCATTTCACTCCACACTCACTGCCCAAACTGCCCAATCATATATATACCCAATGGTTCTTCAGCAATTCGCCTACTGCGAAATCAAGAGGTACAGCTATCGCCATACATAAGTCTTGCCCCCTCCAAGTAATTGACACTGAGGTAGACTCCTTAGTAGGGATGAGCCGAACACCCCCCTGTTCGGTTCGCACCAGAACATGCGAACAGGAAAAAAGTTCGCTCGAACACGCGAACACCATTAAAGTCTATGGGACACGAACATGAATAATCAAAAGTGCTAATTTTAAAGGCTTATATGCAAGTTATTGTCATAAAAAGTGTTTGGGGACCTGGGTCCTGCCCCAGGGGACATGGATCAATGCAAAAAAAAAGAGAAGAGGATGAAGAAGAAGATGAAGAGAAGAGCGGGAGCCTCCCCCCAATGCCATGGGTGCGGAGCGGCCCGAGGAGAAGAAGATAGAAGACGCCGCGGAGGAGATGCTGGACGAGAACGCCGGAGGAAGAACCAGAAGAGCCAGAAGAACCAGAAGAAGAAGAAGATGAAGGAAGATAGAAGAAGCATTTAAATAAAGGAATTGTCAAATCTGTCTCTTGTCATTTTTAACTATTTTGACACTTTTTAGTGAAATGGTAGGGGTAAGTACCCCCTTACCATTTCACACAGGGGGGGGGGGCGGGATCTGGGGGTCCCCTTGTTAAAGGGGGCTTCCAGATTCCGATAAGCCCCCCGCCCGCAGACCCCCACAACCACCGGCCACGGTTGTGGGGATGAGGCCCTTGTCCTCATCAACATGGGGACAAGGTGTTTTGGGGGGCTACCCCAAAGCACCCTCCCAATGTTGAGGGCATGTGACCTGGTACGGTTCAGGAGGGGGGGGGGCGCACTCTCGTCCTCCTCTCTTTTCCTGCGGCCTGCCAGGTTGCGTGCTCGGATAAGGGTCTGGTATGGATTTTTGGGGGGACCCCACGCCGTTTTTTTTTTTTTTTTTTGGCGCGGGGTTCCCCTTAAAATCCATACCAGACCTGAAGGGTCTGTTATAGAATTTAGGGGGAACCCCACGTCATTTTTTTTTTAAATTTTGGCCGGGGTTCCCCTTAATATCCATACCAGACCTGAAGGGCCTGGTATGGAATTTAGGGGGACTCCCACTTCATTTTTTTTTTTTAATTTTGGTTCGGGGTTTCCCTGTGGGGAATTTCCATGCCGTTTTTATCAATGAACTTCTATGTGTATTGTCGGCAATGCAATAGCCGCGGGTAGTTTTAAATGTTTTTTTTTTCCTTCGAAATGTCATTTTGCTGTCAGACTGTTCTAAACACGGGAAACATGCGCCCCTTTACAGGCATACTATAGACACCCCCCAGGTACGAAATTTAAAGGGATATTACACTTTTATTGTTTGACTTTAAGCATTATTAAAATCACTGCTCCTGAAAAAACGGCCGTTTTTAAAACTTTTTTTTGCATTGATCCATGTCCCCTGGGGCAGGACCCGGGTCTCCAAACACTTTTTATGACAATAACTTGCATATAAGCCTTTAAAATTAGCACTTTTGATTTCTCCCATAGACTTTTAAAGGGTGTTCCGTGGCATTCGAATTTGCCGCGAACACCCCAAATTGTTCGGTGTTCTGCGAACTTGCGAACAGCCAATGTTCAAGTCGAACATGAGTTCGACTCGAACTCGAAGCTCATCCCTACTCCTTAGGGAGATATGTCTTTCTTAGGGGGATCATAGCTGGGCAAAAGATCACAGTTGCTACGATCTACGCCCCTAATTCAAACCAACTCACCTTCATAGACAATACACTTGATAGACTGGCAGAATTTAGAGAGGGCCCTCTGATCTTGGGAGGCGATTTTAATATCAGCCTGGACCCACAACTAGATACCTCACACAAGCGCCCTTCCCACTCACACGCTTTTTTAAAACACTTTCGTAAAACCCTGCAAACACACCGACTCTTAGATAGTTGGCGAATTCTTCACCCGGTTGACAGGGACTACAGCTACTATTCAAAAACACATGATGTCTATACCCGTATAGACCTGATCTGTGTAGATCACTTGGCCCTGGAACTGCTGCAGTCCTTGTCCATCGGAAATATAACAATCTCTGACCATGCCCCAGTAATGGCCTCCCTGGTTTTGCCACAGAGTAGCCGTAGGACTTGGTCGTGGCGCTTGAACGAATCTCTGTTGGACGATGCTGTAGCGGTTTCTGAGGTTAAAAAGGTCCTGTCCCACTACTTTAAAGAAAACACTACAGAGGGGCTGAGTAAGGGGATTGTGTGGGAGGGCCACAAAGCAGTGGTGAGAGGCGAGCTGATCTCCCAGGGATCTAGATTGAAGAAAGCTAGGCAAGCAGACTTTGACAGGGTACTTCAAGCGCTTCAGCAGGCGGAACTTAGACACAAACAGAACAGTGATCCAGGGGCTCTGAGGGCTTTGATAGACTTGAGGGAATTGTTCTCTCGACTACTGGACAGACAGGCACGCAGGCGAACGCGATATCTATCGCATAAATACTATGAACATGGCAACAAATGCGGCCGTATGCTGGCTAGAGCCCTTAGAAAAAAATGAGCGCTTATGCATGTGCATAAGTTACACCTCCCCACAAGTGAGTACACAGTTAGACCCTCCCAGATAGCCTCTGGATTCCGGGACTATTACAATACATTATATAACCTAAATTCGACACAGACCCCAGAGACCCAGGCCATACGGAAAACAGCCATCCAAACATATCTGACTGCTTCTGGACTGCCAGCACTGACAGACGAACAATGTTCTACATTAGAAGCACCCATCACTGTCACTGAAATAGAAGCCACGGTGAATTCTCTACCCAACGGGAAGAGCCCAGGCCCTGATGGATTCTCCAAGGCCTATTATAAGATGTTTTTACCTCTGCTATCTGAATCAATGTGTAGCTACTTTAATTCCATAGCAGACGGCGCAGTTATCCCTAATGAAGCCTTACTAGCTCACATTTCGGTAATACCTAAAGAAGGGAAAGACCCCACTATGCCCCAAAGCTACAGACCCATATCCCTCCTCAACGTAGATATTAAAATACTAGCCAAGATTCTAGCGACCAGACTAAAACAACTAATCCCACTAATAGTCCACCCCAATCAAACAGGGTTCATTACCGGCAGGGAAGCTAGGGACAACTCAATTAGAGCAATCCACCTAATTCATTGGGCCCGAACTTCTCCCACGCCCCCCCCTTACTTGATCTTATCCACTGATGCAGAGAAAGCCTTTGATCGGGTGGATTGGACCTTTTTACGGGCTACGCTGGAAGCTTTGGGCCTTCGCTCCCATATGCTTACTTGGATAATGGCCCTATACTCAGACCCACATGCTCAAGTAAAAGTGAATGGCTCCCTCTCCACGAGGTTCCCGATCAGAAATGGCACGAGGCAGGGGTGTCCTCTATCCCCACTCTTGTTCGCCCTTGTGCTAGAGCCATTCCTGCGCACTGTTAGGGCAAATCCAGACATTAAGGGGCTTACGGTAGGTCCTACAGAACATAAACTTTCGGCCTATGCAGATGATGTGCTATTCCACATCACAGAGCCTCTAGTATCGTTGCCTAATCTGATGCGGGAACTTCAAAATTTTGGAGAGTTGTCTAATTTCAAAATTAACTACACGAAATCAGAGATATTACCCATTCAAATGACACCCTCCCTGACAGACCGATTGAGGACTGCCTTCCCGTTCACTTGGACTAAATCATCCCTAAAATATTTAGGTATAAGACTGACAGATAGATTTGAAACCTTATTCACCACTAATTTCCCTTCCCTAATAACAAATGTGAGGAAAGACTTGACTCAGTGGGCTAAGACGGCCTTCACTTGGACTGGAAGGCTTAATATTATTAAAATGAATGTCTTACCCCGGGTACTGTTTTACATGCAGATGATACCTGTGGCCTTACCTAAGAGTTTTTTTACTAAGTTATCCAGTATCATATCCACCTTCGTGTGGAACAATAAGAGACCGAGAATCGCCATTAGATTACTGAAGCGCCACAGGGACAGGGCCTGAGCCTTCCAGACACGCAAAAATATTATCGAGCAATGGTCTTACAAAGGATACTAAATTGGCGCTTCCACACACACTCCAAAATATGGGTCTCATTGGAGAAATATATAGCGGGAAGAAACCTGGCATATGCCCCGTGGTTGGCCCGGGAGCACAGGGGATTATCAATTTATACGTCCCCATTGACGACTCAGCTTTTGAAAGCCTGGGACCGGCTCAATACTAATTTGGACTTGGCGCCCCCCATGTCACCTCTTGCCCCGCTGGGAGGATATCAGTGGTTCCTGCCTGGGGAACAGACAGGATTTTTTGGCTCCTGGGTGGATGACAGTAATGCCTGCTGTGGTAAATTGATAGAAAGTAGTAAATTAGTCTCACTAGAAGCCCTCAGAGCCCGGTCAGGGAGTTTCCCTATGGACTTTTGGCGATATAGGCAACTTCATCACTTTTTTAAACAACACGGAAGCTCTATAAGAGACACTTCCTCCCTCACACCGTTTGAACGTCTATTCATAGACGAAGAGCCGATCCCACATATGATCTCGGAACTGTATCAGTTGCTCAGCTTTGCTACTCCAATAGTGAAACCACCATACATTAGGATATGGGAACGGGACCTGGGGGTAGTCTTTACTTCTGCCAGCTATCTGCCCTTTATCAGCTCACTCGGTCTAGTTCCATTGATTCTAAGACGCAAGAAATGAATTACAAAATAATGATGCGCTGGTACCGAATCCTGGCAGAGTTAGCGAAAATATATCCAGCAACGTCGGAACTATGCTGGAGAGGTTGTGGTCACAAAGGCACTCTCCTCCACATTTGGTGGGATTGTCCTGCAATTAAATGCTACTGGGAGGATATCAAATCACAAATTAAAGATATCACGGGCATTGAAATTCCTCTCTCTCCGGAACATTTCCTGCTACACATTCCTCCCATGCCAATACGCCAGCATAAAAAAGTATACTGCCCCACTTGATTAATGCGGCAAAGCGGCTTCTCCCTATATACTGGAAACGATCGCAAGTCCCATCCAGAGAGGAATGGTATCGCAAGGTGGGAGATATCCGTGAGGCAGAGGACTGGATTGCCACATGTAAAGGAGTTAGAGACCGCTTCACAGCGATGTGGCAACCCTGAACAATATATACCTCAGATTTAAGTCACATTCCCTCTAGCCTAGATATAGCCCTTCTTGAGCTAGCTGATCCATCTTTGAAAGGACGCCTTATTGACCCACAGCGGGGAGCAGAGAACCAAGACCCGAGATAAACTAAGGTGAAAAGCACTTAGGGGACATGTGTTCCCTCCTATTGTTCTAATTTTTAGTAGGTATGGTGCTGTCGGGAGGGCCTTGACGGGGGGCGGAGCTGGACGCAGGTTCCCAGGTATGTTCCAGACTATCTTTTCTTCTCTTTTCTTCTTTCCTCTTACCTAACTACTATATTGAGCCTTAACTAGTTATGGTTGTCCGTTTAAGGACAAAATAGTATGTTTGTTGCCAGGTGACTAATAAGCAATGACTAAGCAAAGGAGCCGGACGGTCCTTGGAGATTTATGGCCATGAGACACCCCGGTCTGGGGGTGTTCTAGTGTTATTATGCTGATATGGCTTTGTCGGGTGATTTAGGGGGGGCTGGGGGGATGGGAGCGCGGGGAGAGGTTAGTTGGAGGCGTATGTTGCCCCCCTCTCTCCGCGGGACCCCGCTTAGCCCACCTTATAAACTGTTTGCACAACCGAACTTAGCCTAAAACCTGGAAAAGACTTGTCAAGCTTTCATAGTCCCGGGACCAGGACAAGCATACTTTTGTTTTTTGTTTTTTGGTTACCTGGCAGATTGTTGGTGTATTTTTTTTTCTTTTTTTTCCCTTTTTCTTTATATCAATGCTAGCTACACCAGTTAAAAAGTGACTGCCCAGTATTTAATATACATGACTGATAGCATCGATGTTCTTATTTTTCTCACTATGTTATTCATCCTTTTTGTTAAATAACAAGAAAAAAGGACCGGTTTATCACCTAAAAACCGTCTATTTAGATGAATGTGATTCTATAGTCACAGTTTTATAATTTTGCAATGTGATATCCTGTCTTTTATAAATAAAGATTTAATAAAAAAAAAAAAATCAGTATGAGGAGGAGCATCTTGGAGTTCAGCGCAGTCAGGTTGTGCTTCCAGCACTGGACCTCCCTTCTAAATTGACAACCAATTTGGGTGCAGTCAGACACCACATTGGCATAGAGTATATCAATCACCATCATGGGGTCATGAGAAGCCTGGTTGCCTTGAAGGAAGCAAACCAGATCCTTTTATGGACAGAAATTCACTACTAAATAATTTCTGCAGTCCACATTCTAGGAGTGGACAAATTATCTCAACTGCCACCAATTGGATCAAGGATAATGTGTTCAGTCTGATATGCCAAAAATAGGGGACTCTGAATATTGACATCCTAGCCTCCAGATACAACAACAAACTACCTCTAGCTCTAGCGTCAGATGCTCTAATTATCCCCTGTTCCCAGTTCTGGCTATTATATACTTTACAACAGCAACACTACTTTCTTCCAAAGGTGGTTTTAGTGTTCCACTTCAATTAGGTAATTGTTCTGCCATTCTTTTGTTCTGCTCCTCAGCATCCAAATTAATTCTTTCTACCTGTACATTGCTTGGACATAGTCAGAGTCATTAGAGTGCACCTAAAAGTTACTGATTCTATCAGAGAAATGGATGTTTTTTTTTATTTCTGGACCTTACAAGAGAATCCTGATTCCAAATCCATCATTGCACATTAGATCTGCTGGAGTATCCTGGGCCTTTAGGCACCAAGTCTTTGTTGCCCAACTGTGTAAGGCAGCCACTTGGTCTTCTGTTCATACTTTTTAAAGTTTTAGGAGGTGGAAGCAGAGGCGGCTCTCTAATTAGGCAAATTAGGCGATGGCCTAAGGCCTCGCCCTCTCAGGGGCCTCGCCGTCGCCTAGTTTGCATAAAGAGCCGCCTCTGCTATCCTCCTGCATCAATCTAGTACAGTCAGCGCAGCGGAGCTTCGTGCCCGCCTCGTTCAATTTACAAACAGTCCTCCTCTCTGCTCTGTAACACCATGCCCCATCAGATCACTGCCCAGTCTCCACTCCTGTCAATAAAAGTCCATTGGAACAGCCGGCAGAGACACACACAGAGACCGACAACTGCCCGGCCCCTCTCCAACAAATGCTGTCCGTCCCTTGAGCCGATATCTTGTGCAAGGGCCGGGCACAGCTAGCCTAGCACCTCAGTAGGATCGCGAGTCCACCCTCCTTCCAGGGCGGGGCTTCTGTGGTGGAGGCGGAGTCAATGCCAGTTCACTCGCTGTAGCCTGTCTGTGTGCAGCCTACTGACTGCTGAGCTGAGGAGGTGCTGACTGAGCTGTGAGGGGAAAGAGCCACTATGTGTGAGGTACATGTGACTGGGGGTGTGTGTGCATGTCACTAGGGGGTTGAACGTGTGATTAGGGGGGTGTGCATGTCACTAGGGGGGGTGCGCATGTCACTAGGGGGGGAACATGTGATTAGGGGGAGTGAACATGTGATTGGGGGGTGTTCATGTGATTAGGGGGGTGAACATGTGATTGGGGGGGTGCATGTCACTAGGGGGGGTGTGTGCAGGTCACTAGGGGGGTGAACATGTGATTAGGGGGAGTGAACATGTGATTGGGGGGTGTGCATGTCACTAGGGGGTGTGCATGTGATTAGGGGGGTGAACATGTGATTGGGGGGGTGAACATGTGATGGGGGGGTGAACATGTGATTGGGGGGGTGTGCATGTCACTAGGGGGGTGTGCATGTCACTAGGGGGGTGAACATGTGATTAGGGGGAGTGAACATGTGATTGGGGGGTGTGCATGTCACTAGGGGAAGTGAACATGTGATTTGGGGGTGTGCATGTGACTGGGGGGTGTGTGCATGTGACTGGTGGGGTACATGCGACTGGGGGGGGGTGTATGTGACTGGGGGGGTACATGCGACTGGGGGGTGTGTGCATGTGACGGGGGGTACATGCGAGTAGGGAGGTACATGCGACTGGGGGTGTGTGCATGTGACTAGGGGGGTACATGCGACTCGGGGTGTGTGTGCATGTGACTGGGGGTGTGTGTTCATGTCACCAGGGGGGTGTGCATGTCACCGGGGGGGTGTGCATGTCACCGGGGGGGCGTGCATGTGCCCTGGGGAGCATGCATGTGACAGGGGGAGCGTGCATGTGACCGGGGGAGCGTGCATGTGACCGGGGGAGTGTGCATGTGACCGGGGGTGTGTGAGCATGTGACTGGGGGGGTATGTGCATGACACCGGGGGGTGTGTGCATGACTGGGGGGATGTGTGCATGTGACTGGGGGGGTGTGTGAATGTGACTAGGGGTGTGTGTGCATGTGACTAGGGGGGTGTGCATGCGATGGGGGGTGTGTGCATGTGACTGGGGGGTGTGCATGTCACCGGGGGGTGTGTGAATGTGACTGGGTGGTGTGCATGTGACTAAGGGGGTGTGTGCATGTGACTAGGGCGGTGTGCATGCGATGGGGGGTGCGTATGTGACTGGGGGGGGTACATGCAGCTGGTGGTGTGTGCATGTGACTGAGGGTGTGTGCGTATGTAACGGGGGGGGTGTGTGCATGTGACGGGGGGTGTGTGCATGTGACTGGGGGTGTGTGTGCATGTAACTAGGGTGGTGTGCATGCGATGGGGGGTGCATGAGACTGGGGGTGTGTGTGCATGCGACTGAGGGGGGTGTGTGCATGCGACTGAGGGGGGTGTGTGCATGCGACTGAGGGGGGGTGTGTGCATGCGACTGAGGGGGGTGTGTGCATGCGACTGAGGGGGTGTGTGTGCATGCGACTGAGGGGGGTGTGTGCATGCGACTGAGGGGGGTGTGTGCATGTGACTGAGGGGGGTGTGTGCATGCGACTGAGGGGGATGTGTGCGCATGTGACTGGGGGGGGTGTGTGCGCATGTGACTGGGGGTGTGTGCGCATGTGACTAGGGGTGTGTGCGCATGTGACTAGGGGTGTGTGCGCATGTGACTAGGGGTGTGTGCGCATGTAACTAGGGGTGTGTGTGCATGTGACTAGGGGTGTGTGTGCATGTGACTGAGGGGGGTGTGTGCATGTGACTGAGGGGGGTGTGTGCATGTGACTGAGGGGGGTGTGTGCATGTGACTGAGGGGGGTGTGTGCATGTGACTGAGGGGGGTGTGTGCATGTGACTGAGGGGGTAGTGTGCATGTCACTGAGGGGGTACATGCGACTGGGGGGGGTGTATGCGACAGGGGTGTGCATATGCAACGGGGGGGTTGAGCATGCAACGGGGGTGTGAATGTGACTGGGGGTGTGTGTGTGCATGTGAATAGAGGGGTGTGCATGCGACGGGGGGGTGCGAATGTGACTGGGGGGTACATGTGACTGGGGTTTACAGTCAGGTCTGCTCAGCCCTCTGCCAGTGTCCCAGTGTGCCTGCCTGTGATTGACAACCTGGGTCCCCCTGACCTGACTCCACCCACCCTCATCTTCAGCCACCCAGGGCTCCACCGCAGTGGTCGGGAGGTCCCAGCTCAGTCCAGTGCCGATCCTCAGCCATGGTGGGCAAGGTGCTCTTCATTCTGTGCTGGCACTGCTCATGATCGGCTTCTCTGCGGCTATCTCCCACCAGGAGCTCTTCCACTATGAGGAGTCCGAGGGAACCTACTGCTGCCCAACAGGGATGATGAGACCTCCGAGGTGGTGAAATTTTCGCACAGCCCCTCCTCTTCTATGAGGCCGAGTTCAAGAAGCTCTATGTGAGTACAGCACCGAGAGAGACAGAGCACTGACACCAGCACCGAGAGAGACAGAGCACTGACACCATCACTGAGAGAGACAGAGCACTGACACCATCACTGAGAGAGACAGAGAGCTGACACCATCACCGAGAGACAGAGCACTGACACCATCACAGAGAGACAGAGCACTGACACCATCACCGAGAGACAGAGCACTGACACCATCACTGAGAGAGACAGAGCACTGACACCAGCACTGAGAGAGACAGAGAGCTGACACCATCACAGAGAGACAGAGCACTGACACCATCACTGAGAGAGACAGAGCACTGACACCATCACTAAGAGAGACAGAGCACTGACACCAGCACTGAGAGAGACAGAGAGCTGACACCATCACCGAGAGACAGAGCACTGACACCATCACCGAGAGACAGAGCACTGACACCATCACCGAGAGACAGAGCACTGACACCATCACCGAGAGAGACGGAGCACTGACACAATCACCGAGAGAGACAGAGCACTGACACCAGCACTGAGAGAGACAGAGCACTGACACCAGCACTGAGAGAGACAGAGAGCTGACACCATCAGAGAGACACAGAGAGCTGACACCAGCACTGAGAGAGACAGAGCACTGACACCAGCACTGAGAGAGACAGAGCACTGACACCAGCACTGAGAGAGACAGAACACTGACACCAGCACTGAGAGAGACAGAGCACTGACACCAGCACTGAGAGAGACAGAGCACTGACACCAGCACCGAGAGAGACAGAGCACTGACACCAGCACCGAGAGACAGAGCACTGACACCAGCACCGAGAGACAGAGCACTGACACCAGCACCGAGAGACAGAGCACTGACACCAGCACCGAGAGACAGAGCACTGACACCAGCACTGAGAGAGACAGAGCACTGACACCAGCACTGAGAGAGAGACAGAGCACTGACACCAGCACAAGAGAGACAGAGCACTGACACCAGCACAAGAGAGACAGAGCACTGACACCATCACTGAGAGAGACAGAGCACTGACACCAGCATTGAGAGAGACAGAGCACTGACACCATCACTGAGAGAGACAGAGCACTGACACCAACATTGTGAGAGACAGAGCACTGACACCAGCACCGAGAGAGACAGAGCACTGACACCAGCACTGAGAGAGACAGAGCACTGACACCAGCACCGAGAGACAGAGCACTGACACCAGCACCGAGAGACAGAGCACTGACACCAGCATTGAGAGAGACAGAGCACTGACACCAGCACTGAGAGAGACAGAGCACTGACACCAGCACTGAGAGAGAGACAGAGCACTGACACCAGCACAAGAGAGACAGAGCACTGACACCAGCACAAGAGAGACAGAGCACTGACACCATCACTGAGAGAGACAGAGCACTGACACCAGCATTGAGAGAGACAGACCACTGACACCAGCACCGAGAGAGACAGAGCACTGACACCAGCACCGAGAGAGAGACAGAGCACTGACACCAGCACCGAGATAGAGCACACTGCACTGAGATGGAGTGCCCCGACACCAGTACTGAGAGCATGCCAGCACTGACACCAGTACTCTGAATGCAATTCAATTTTATTGCTTGAATTATTTTTTCCCTTATGGACGTGAGTGGGGCCTAAGGCCTCACAAAGCCTAGAGCCGCCTCTGGGTGGAAGGACAATCTTCTGCTGATGCAGCTTTTGGCTGTAAGGCTCTTGTAGTAGCACTTTGAACTTGGATCTTTAACCCCTGTTGCTTTTTGAGCCTGTTGGCACAGTTCCTTTTGTCTAGTTGTTGCCCACTCTTGTATTTATTACTTGGGCATTTCCTATGGTGTAGGAATAAGTTCAAAATGATTTCATGATCAAGGCCATGAATAGAGATGGTTGCTTTTGTGGACAATACAGAGCTTAACTCGCAATCAAAATCTTTGTAAAAAAAAAGTTTTTTTTCATTTCTTTTTTTTTTTGTTTCACAAAGGTTTTTATTGATTGAACAAGTAATGACATTACAGCATTGTAGTAGTACATCTGCATAAAAGTGGTACATATGACAATGGCTTTTAATACAGTTACGGATAGTGTATGAATACAATATGGTTGTGTATAGTTACAAAAATAAACATTTTTCTTTTTATGCTAATTATATTTTCAAGTAGTATCAAGGAAATCTTGAAATATAGTAGTACATATTAAGTAACTCGAGTTATGATTTGGGGGTGAGAGAGGGAAGGGAGGGGAGAAAAAAAAAAAAAAAGGGGGGGGGGGTAGGAGATGGTAGTTGTTAAAAAGACATATTAATTTCGTTCCATTTTTGAACCTTCTTATGAGCCTTTTTTATTAAATGTAGTTTTTTAATTAAATATTGATTGCTTTGTATTCCTGAGAGTTTTTGAATTCTATCCATTTGTACCATGTTGAAGCAAAATAAGTTATTTTCTCCTGGGATATGCTTATGAGTTCTTCTATTCTTTCTATATTGTTTATTCTGCGAAACCATTCTTTTTTTGAAGGAATAGAATTTGAGCGCCAATGGCAGGGGATACAGTGTCTTGCAGCATTTATCATAAACATGGTTAAAGATTTTAGGTATTGTCTTTTAGGTAGTGAGTTGTAGTGTAGGAGGTATTGTGCTGGGTTGAAGTTTAAGTTTTCTGAAGTGATTGACTTGACGGTTTTGTGAACCATGTTCCAGAAATTTTGGATAAGCGGGCAAGTCCACCAGATGTGGATCATCGAGCCTTCCTCATTTTTGCATCTCCAACATCTGTCGGTTGACTGAGGAAAGAATTTGTGCAATAGGGTGGGGGTTCTATACCACCTAGTGATGATTTTATAGCCACACTCTTGAGTGGCAACATTAAGGGAACCTTTATGTGCATACATAAAGATCCTTTCCCAATTTTCCTCTGTCAGATTTAGGTTAAGTTCTTGTTCCCAGGCTTGACATGACGAGCTGGAGAATTCAGAATTGCTCATAAAAAGTGAGTTGTATAGAATAGAGATGATGTGTCTCTGTGGGGTTGATTTTGTGCAAAGTTCTTCTAGTGTCGTAAGAGGTCTGGTCCAGTGTTGGGTTAACTCGTTGCTAGTCAAGTAATGTCTAATTTGTAGGTAATTCCAATGAGAGATCTGTGGAAGGTCACTGTCTTTATTTATTTCGTCTCTTGATAAAAGTTTACCATTTTTAAAGAAGTGTTTGACTAGGATTTCTTTGTGTGGCCATGATTTAGAAAGAAAGTTTTTTTCTGTACCTGGGAGAAAATTTGGATTATTTCTTAATGGTGTTAGAGGACTCATCCAAGGAAAAGGGTTGTTTTTTTTATAGGTGTTACTAAATATTTCTAGTGTGGGACCGATAAGGGGGTGAGCTTTAATGTTTTTTGAGTGGTATTTTGGGCAGATCCACGGGAAGGAGTTTATTTGGTGTGAGAAGATTGTTTGTTCAAGAGTCACCCAGTCTTTAACTTTATCGTGAATGTTCCAGTCTACTATTCTTGTCAGAAGAGCAGCCTGGTGGTATTTTTGGAGGTCCGGTAGAGCTATCCCCCCTTTATTTTTGGGGAGGTTTAGTCTCGTAAATTTAATTCTGGGAGGTTTGCTCCGCCAGATAAAAGTAGAGCATGCTTTGCGGAAGGAGTTAAAGAAAGCAGATGGGAGCCTAATGGGAATTGTTTGCATCACGTATAGAAATCTAGGTAAGATTGTCATCTTGACCAGGGAAGCTCTACCGAACCAAGATATATTGAGGGAATTCCATTTTTTTAGGTCATCCTGAGTATCTTTTAGAATGGGTAAGTAATTTAGTTTGAAAAGATCATTTAAATTTGTAGGAATTTCAGTTCCAAGATATGTTATACTTTGATTGGCCCACGAGAAGGGAAAGTTTTTCTTACATAATTCTACTGAGTTTGGGGGTAGTGTAATGTTTAGGGCGCTAGATTTTGAGTGGTTAATTTTTAGGTTAGAAAGTAGTTGGAAAAATTCTAAATCTTGAATGACGTTGGGTAAAGAGATATGGGGTTCTGAGAGGAATAGGAGCATGTCGTCAGCAAAGGCTGCAACCTTATATGTGTGTTTGTGAATCTCTATACCCTTGATGTCTGGGTTGGATCTAATTTTATTTAATAGTGGTTCTAATGTGAGGACAAATAATAGAGGTGAAAGGGGACATCCCTGTCTTGTGCCATTGCGAAGGTTGAAGGCGTTTGACAGGTGGCCATTGACTCGAACTCTTGCTGTTGGATTTGAATATAATACTTTGATATAAGATCTCATTTGGGGCAGGATTCCTATATGTTTTAACGTTGCATCAATGAAGTCCCAGGCCACTCTGTCAAATGCCTTTTCAGCATCAAGGGAGAGGAAGAATCCTTGTTTTTTTTGGGTTGATAACCAGTGACTTATGTTTATTGCTTTAATTGTGTTGTCTCGACCTTCTCTTCCCGGAATAAAGCCTACTTGGTCTAAGGAGATGAGGGAAGATAGTAAGGGTAGGAGTCTGTTTGCTAGTATTTTGGCATATATCTTGATATCGACATTAATTAGGGATATTGGTCTATAATTAGTAACTTGGGTTGTATCTTTGCCTTCTTTTGGTATAACCGTTATATGTGCTTCCAGTAGTTGCTTAGGGGGGTGTTGTTCAGAGTGCAGTGATTGAAAGGTTTTCAAAAATCTTGGTTTTAGTATGTTTGTAAATGTTTTGTAATATTGAAGGGGTAGTCCGTCCGGACCTGTTGCTTTGCCTATTTTCATATCTTTTAAGGCTTTATCAAATTCTAGGCCAGTTATGTGTGACTCTAGGTCTTGCGCTGTGTTTTTTGATATTTGGGGTGGGCAATATTTCTCTAGGAACTCTTGAATAAGCTTTGTTCTTTTGTCTGAATTTTGTGGGCATTTGGGATTTGATGGAATGTTATAGAGGGATTGGTAGTATAATTCGAACTGTTTGGCAATCTCCCCATTCGAAGAGTGTGTTGTACCATGTTTGTCTCTTATTTGGTGAATTGTCGATGCAACTTTCTTGTTTTGGACTGCTTTTGCAAGCAACCTTCCACTCTTGTTGCCTTGTTCGTAATATATCTTATGTCTTAAAATATATTGTCTTTTAGTTTTCATGCTCAACTCTTCTGATAGTAGAGTTCTTGCTTTATTTAAGTCTTCAAATGTAGAGAGTGCCACAGTTCTTTTATGGGTTGTTTCTAATTTATGAATTTGGTCTAGTAACAATCTAATTTTGGATTGTTTTTCCTTCTTTAGTTTGGCTAATTTATTTATAAATTCGCCTGTCATGACACATTTGTGTGCTTCCCACTGAGTAATCAAAGATGTCTCGTCATTTTCATTTAGTGCAAAGTATTCATTTAGTTTATCATTGAAATGAATTACATCTATAGGATCCTTCAATACAGTGGTGTTGAGTCTCCATGTTTTAGTTATGGTAGTTTTTTCTGGGAAAGTTAATGTTATGGTAATCGGGTGATGGTCAGATAAAGTCATGGTTTCAATTGTTGAGTCTGTCAGTAAGTCAAGGTCTGGTTGTGAGATAAAAAAGTAATCGATTCTGGAGTATTTTTGATGGAGTGTAGAGCAATAGGTAAAGTCTTTAGTTTGAGGGTTTAGGGTTCTCCAGGTGTCATGTAGCATTAGCTCCTGTAGTTGGAGTTTGATTTGTTTCAGTGCTTTATAAGGAAGGCTCGATGTACCATTCGAGGTATCTATGAGCGGATTTAATGGGGTATTGAAGTCTCCCCCTAAGATGATTATACCTGCTGCGAAGTTTGTTAATAAGTCCTTTATTTTACGAAAGAAGGTTACCTGTTTTGAGTTGGGGGAGTAAATGTTAGCAATTGTAATGGGATGAGGTCCCAACTTTCCTTTTAAGAATATGTATCTTCCCCCAGGGTCAATCAATGTGTCATGAATTTGAAGGGGAGTCTGTTTGGAGATCAAAATAGAGACTCCTTTGGATTTTCCTTCAGGATTGGTGGCGTGAAATGTCGTTGGAAATCTTTTGTCATGCATTTTGGGAACTTTATTAGCTTTAAAGTGAGTTTCTTGTATGCAAATGATATTTGCTTTGAGTTTATGAAATTCATTGAGGAATTTGGTTCTCTTTTCAGGGATGTTAAGCCCTTTAGCATTTACTGAAATTAGCTTGATTGATGTTGATATGGTCTGCGGTTTGTGGGTAGGCATTTTGAATATATTCCTGTATCCAAAATAAGGAGTAGTTGGATCCAGGAGTATATAAAATTTTGCTTGATTTGTATGTCTTGTTTTTTGTCTGCAAAACTTTCCCTAGGTTTCTAGGGGAGTAGAGGGGGAGAGAAGTAAAAAAAATAAATTAAAAAATTAAAAAAAAAGGGGGGGGGGGATGAGGGAAGAGGTTTTCCTTCCTCAAGGAAAGGATGGAGAAGTGTTCCGGAGGTAGGTTTAGACCTGCTGGTCTACCCTATTAAAAAGGTCCGGTAGGTTCAAAGAGTGAAAATTATTTCACTCCTTGTGTGGGAGCGGGGTCTAAGTAGGAACAGCTGGATTTTTATTCAGCTGTTAATGTTCTCTTCTCTTTTTTTCTTTACTTTGTGTACTAGAACTTTTAGCACTTTGGAGCAGCTAACTAATTGTTTCGATCATATATTACAGGATAAATGCCGAGCATTATGAACATAGGAGATTGTGGGAAAATAAATGCAATTTATGTGTGAGTTGAAATTTGGGAGAAGTTGAATATCTGTGTACACAGATGTGGATATGTCATACCCTGTTATATATAGACACATCATGCATTTTATATTGTATTGGGATTAATAGGTGCAAACAAAATAAAATAATTCTTGTAATTATACTTGATCGCCATTAGGGGGAGTCCTTGTCATAGGAATTTAGAACTTCTTGTAATTACGGGGTTTGTTCTGTAACGCCTATGGTATTTTTTCGTGTGAGTTAAGTAGTACCATTTTTTAACATATTTTCTTATGTTATAAATGTAACAAACAAACTTGTATATAGAAAAAGAAGAACCCTTGCTTCAAAAATGTTTCTTCAGAGATAAGTAATATAGGTATAGGGCATAATGGTGTACGAGATGACTTGTGATAAATGTTTCTTTTCATTTTACCTTCTTTTTTTATTTTTTTTTTTTTTTTTTTTTTTAGAAAAGATCGCTTATAGTCCAAAATTCGACTGTTATTAGGAGTGCTATTTAACAGTGTTAATTTCCTCCTAGTCAGTTGGTTTAATCAGGAGTTTTGCAATTTTTGTGAAGGAAAGTTACCTTCTGTAGATTAATTTAAAGTCAATCCAGAGTAGTCCACCATCATGCCTTCTTCCTATTTTAAAAATATAAACAATCCCTGTAATAACCGTAACATGTGTTGATTATGATTCAGCCTTTGTTAAGGAACTCAGAATGTTCTTAAACCATTGTTAACCTAAATGAATCTAAGATATTCATAACCACAATAACTTTTGTTCATTCTGTTATTTTAAAGTACGAGTGTGACAAATATGTATATGCACTAAGAAAAAAAAATAAAATAAAAATAAAAATAGAGAAAAAATAAAATAAACTGTAAATCCTCGATAATCAGGTCTGACTAATGGTCAGTAGTAGGGGAAGTATAAGGCCTAGTCAAAACCTGAAATATCTCTGGGTAACAGGATAAATGTGCTCAGAAAATCGTACTTACAATCATATATTCTTTAGTTCAGACACATCTAGCATACCCTTATGTTGATATTTCTGACCAGGAAATCTGCATATATTCCTTTTGACTTGGGTGCATTGATTTGTTTCAGATCTGGTGTAACACCGTAGCTATATAAAAGAGAAAAGAAAAAAAAAATGGAAAAGAGAAAAGGAAAAAAAAAGGAGAAAAAGATGCAAACATGGGATGGGGGGGGGGGTGAAAATAAGAAGTCAGTTCGCTTTTACGCTGAAGATTTTCTCTCTGTGGTTTGTTAATTTCTTGTTGGATGGTTTGGAGCTGTTCCAACTGAAAGAGATGAGGATGAATAGGTGACTGTTAGTTGATTGAAGATAGGCGTACGTAGGTTGTTATCTGTGTTCATTGTGAAAGCTTGATTTTCAGGTGTCCATTTGATCTGGTCTATCCATGCGATCTCGGCGTCTAGGAGGGGAGAAGCCAGGACTTCCTTGGTTCGCTCCTCTTCTGTTTTGGTGAGATGAAGGTGATCTGCGGCATCTATCTCTGTTTCTCTGAGCTCTAGGAGTGTAGTTGTTTGTTACTTCGATCCACGTATCATTCAGCATGAATGAATTATACCAATCTGGAGCTTCAGTTGGGGGGATATTTAGTGTTTCGCAAAAGGATTGCAAGTCCTCAGGTGTGCGCAATAGTGCTGTGTGACCTCTCCAGGTGGCTGAGAGACAGAAAGGAAACTTCCACCTGTATGGTATACCTCTGGTACGTAATTGTTCGAGAATGGGACGCAGAGCCCTGCGTTGCTGTAATGTGATGTTGGATAGGTCTTGGTATAGTTTTATCTCGTTCCCATTAAACAGCACTCTGTTTTTCTCTCTCGCCTTTTTTAGTATGGCTTCTTTCAGAGGGAAGTTTACCAAGCAACATATTATGTCCCTGGGGGGATCAGTATCCCTTCCTCTCGGTCTGAGGGCTCTGTGAATTCTTTCAAAGTCAATGGGGGAGTCAGGAGGTCTGTCAAGTAAATCATTGAATATGGTTGTAGCTGTTTGTTCTACAGGGTTTTGGTCTGCTGCTTCTGGGACCCCCCTAATTCTTATATTATGCCTTCTTCCTCTATTATCGAGGTCTTCTAAATGGCGGTGGATTTCAATTAAATGATTCTGGTGTATGTCAGAAGATTTTTGTACCTGTTTTATGGCCTCTGCATGGCGTGTTGTGGTCTGTTCCACCGATCCCATCCTTGCTGCAATGCCCTGTATCTCTGTCTTCAGATCTGTGATGGCTGCAGACAGTGTGGCTTTAATGTCCAGGGCTACTGCTTGCAGGTCTGCCAGGCATAGAATTTGTGAGGCTGGTGGGTTATGGGGTAGGGGAGATGAGAGCTGTGATGCAGCCTGTGGTGTGGAGCCTTGAGCGCCGATCGCGCCGTTCACCGCGAGGCCGGGGCCGCCGAGCGGGCCTGGAGGTTTAGGCGAGACCGCGGCTTTGAGGCCTTCTCCCTGTGATGACCGCAACATTGCGGGGATGATGTTTTGGGACATCTGGTTTGGATCTGAGGGTTCACGGGTTGCTGAGGAGCTCCGGTCTCCCTTTCCCATGCTTGGGATTGTTTTAGTGGCTCCTGTGCTCGTTTTTAGCTGCTCCTATGTGCAGGAGAGAGTGGATTAGGCATCCATTCTGGTCCGGAGTTAGGCCACGCCCCCTTCATTTCTAATCACTAAAATATATAAAAAATAAATAATCATTGCAACACAACTTTCATCCTCCACCAAATTAACACATGACAATGCTGTCAAGCCACACACGCTCAAGGCATCCAGACCACTCTCAGCTTATGTACTGTAGGTATCATGTGTAAAAGTAAATCAAATTGCTCCACTGTAAACCTTTGTATTCTACAGAAATATGTTTTTAGTCACAGGGCGTTAAGGGTATATACAGTATACACCAATAATACAATTGCACAAGTGCATTTCAAACTGCTTGCTGCAACAAATCATGTTCTGTAGAAGAACTGAATGTGGATCTAAGTATGCCATATGTAAAATGATGATACAAGATCAAAATGTAGTAATAACAACACGAATGCAAAAACTAACATGCAATAAGAGCAGATGAATTTGCTAAAGCACAGCATGCAGCTGGCCAAGTAATGCTGTCTGATTAGACTGACTAATGTCCAGTAATGTTGATATGAAGCAATGGAGTGCGATGATCATTTTGATGGTCAATATTGTTTAAAGGCAATAAGGAGTGTGGAAGCTCTTATGCCGCGTACACACGAGCAGACTTTACGGCGGACTTTGCCCGGCGGACTGGATTTCGTCGGACAATTCGATGTGTGTGGGCTCCAGCGGACTTAGATTTGAAACTTGTTTAAAATTTATCCGTTGAAATCGAGTCCGGTCGAAAAGTCCGCCGTCTGTATGCTAGTTCGACGGACTAAAAAGCCACGCTAGGGCAGCTATTGGCTACTGGCTATGAACTTCCTTGTTTTAGTCCGGTCGTACGTCATCACGTACGAATTAGACGGACTTTGGTGGATTGTGTGTAGGCAAGTCCGTTCATTCAGAAAGTCCGTCGTAAAGTACGTCGAAAAATCCGCCGGGCAAAGTCCGCCGTAAAGTCCGCTCGTGTGTATGCGGCATAAGTCCCATCTTCAGATACAACTATAGGCATTATCTATCTGATTCATATCAGTTTTGAGAAATAGCAGAACATTGGGATAATATAGAAGATCTGATCAGCAGCTGGAATAGCAAAAAGGTATTTCCTTCAAACAACATTGACCATCAAACTGATCAACTCACTTCATTGCTGCATATCAACATTAATAGACATTATCAGTCTAATCAGATAGTGTTGCTTGGCCAGCTGCATGCGTTGCTTTAGCAAATTCATATAGTCTTTTTGCATGTTGCTTTTCGCATTTGTGTTGTTATTACTATAACTTGATCTTGTATTATCATTTTACATATTGTATACTCAGATCCACATTTAATTCTTTTACAGAATATGCTTTGTCACAGCAAACAGTTTTTAAATTCACATGTGCAATTGAATTTTTGGTGTATACAGCATATGACCTTCACCATCAAATACATTTGAATATGTTGTTTTTGGATACAAGGAAACACCAATAATGCCCCGTACACACGGTCGGATTTTCCAATGGAAAATGTCTGATCGGAGCGTGTTGTCGGAAATTCCGACCGTGTGTGGGCTCCATCGGACATTTTCCATCGGATTTTCCGACACACAAAGTTTGAGAGCAGGATATAAAATTTTCCGACAACAAAATCCGTTGTCGGAAATTCCGATCGTGTGTACACAAATCCGACGGACAAAGTGCCACGCATGCTCAGAATAAATAAAGAGATGAAAGCTATTGGCCACTGCCCCGTTTATAGTCCCAACGTACGTGTTTTACGTCACCGTGTTCAGAACGATCAGATTTTCCGACAACTTTGTGTGACCGTGTGTATGCAAGACAAGTTTGAGCCAACATCCGTCGGAAAAAATCCTAGGATTTTGTTGTCGGAATGTCCGAACAAAGTCCGACCGTGTGTATGGGGCATTAGAGTGAGTGGGCGAACTCTAGTAAATATTAGATTGATTATTACATTGTTCATGTTGTTATTTTGTATGAATAGGTTGCCTGTATCTTTTACTGTATGATTAAGATAAGATACATTTTGACTTAGTTGGAAATTCAATATGTTGAAGTACAGTTCAGGACACAGACCACCCTCTCTAAACTCTCCTTGTTATTTCATATTGCTTGCGGAGGACTGAGCACTGAGGACTGGCTGAGTGTAGAAGGGTTACAGGGGAGGTGCCCCAGGTAGTAGTGTCTTCAAAAGCTTGCCACTTGGTCAAATCACATGAAGGTACAAGCCTATAAACCAAAGTGTATGAATAAGATATCTGTGTCCTGTACTGTACTCAGGTAAGTCAAAATTCCTCCTATACTCTCAGAAGTGGTTTCCTTTCACACTTTCACTTTTTTTTCTTTAAATAAAGAATAGTAGGCTAAAATTAATTTGATCTTTTTAATGCAAACAATCTTTATAACCTTGTATTTTCATCTATTCCCAGACTCAAAA
Source organism: Lithobates septentrionalis (assembly GCA_037952835.1). Classification (NCBI taxonomy): domain Eukaryota; kingdom Metazoa; phylum Chordata; class Amphibia; order Anura; family Ranidae; genus Lithobates; species Lithobates septentrionalis. Next base: position 4,615,646 of record JBBDGP010000243.1, read on the forward strand.
AATCCACTTTTACTTATGCTTAATTTGTGAAATTCTGAAGTCAAGAAAGAAAGAAAAGTCAAGACATAAAAAGAATGTAAAACTGCAGAAACATTAAACATTCATTAAACATTGTATTGTCAGTTTAATGTATTACTATGATCCATTCATATCTGATTTGCAGAGTATGGGAAAAGTCAATGCAAGGACAACACTGTACTAATCCCACAAGACAAAATAAGCAGAGCAAATACAGGAACAAATCCATCATTGCCAGCTGTTATAACAATTGAAAATATGCAAGTATGCATTCAAAGACAGATTTTCTGACATTTCAACAAATCTGAAGTAAACTGTTTCTGTTTTTTTTAAATTTGCCATTTATCTGTCAGATAGAGTCAGTATCAGAAGGAAAAAAAAAAAGACACCGGTTAAGCAGAAGAAGACTTTTGTTTTAACTTGGTTGATCTTACTATCATTTCATGGAATAATATCAAATTTAATACTTGGTACTCAGAAACTGCTACTCAAGCACACCCTGTGCCTTAAAGTGATTGTAAAGTCTTGTTGTTTTTTTTCTAATAAAATAACAAACATGTTATACTTACCTGCCCTGTGCAGTGGATTTGCACAGAGCAGCCTGGATCCTCCTCTTCTCAGGTCCTTCTTCGGTGCTCCCTCCTGTTGAGTGCCCCCACAGCAAGCAGCTTCGGCAAGAATTCGGTCTTTTTTTGTTTATAGAGCAAAAAATAAAAATCGCAGAGGTGATCAAATACATCCAAAAGAAAGCTCTATTTGTGGGAAAAAAAGGACATCAATTGTGTTTGGGTACAGCATCACACGACCGTGCAATTGTCAGTTAAAGCCACGCAGTGCTGTATCGCAAAAAATGGCCTGGTCATTAAGGGTGTAAATCCTTCCAATGCTGAAGTGGTTAAACGCCACAGGGTTTTTAATTTTTTGCTATATAAATGAAAAAATACAAAAAAAAAAACAAATTTGTCTTTGTTATACAATTTTGCAAATAAATAATTTTTCTTTACAAATTTAGGCCAAAATGTATTCTGCTACATTTCTTTGGTAAAAATAAAACTGCTGATCCCTTCTTCACAGTAGGACAATGCCACTATGGTAACACTTCACTGCTCTGGTCACAGTATGTAAACAAAAAAACTTAAAAAAAAGGAAAAGAAAACTGTAAAGAAAAAGGAACAAAAAATGAAATTTTTTGGAACATTTTTGTTCCTTTTTTATTTTACAATTTTCTTTTCCTTTTTTTTAAGTTTTTTTGTTTACATACTGTGACACTTTTGGATTTTGGAGTTGGTTTAAATACTGTAACCCTGTTCTGCTCACAGCATGTAAACAAAAAAACATAAAATAAAGGAAAAGAAAATTGTAAAAAAAAAAAAAGGAACAAAAATTGGAAAAAAAAATGTATTTTTTTTACATACTGACTAGTGACAGTATGTAAATAAAATAATAATAATAATAATAATATTTTTTTTACATTTTTGTTACTTTTTTTTTTCTTTTCCTTTTTTTTACATTTTTTTGTTTGCATACTGTGACCAGAGCAGTGTAGTATTACTATAGTGGCATTGTCCTCAGGATTTTGGGGTTGGTTTATTAAATCTGGTGCAGTTCTGCATAGAAACCAATTAACTTTCAGGTTTTCTTTTTTTTTTGTGCAATGATACGTAGATATTCAAATAAATTTACACAGTATTATCTTATATCTGAAAGGGAAATCGGAAATGACAAGTGTAGGAAGTGGGAGTGTTGGAAAAAGAGAGAAAAAAAAAGTGGGGGGGGAGAGGGATGGGAGAGGAGGGGGTGGGAAGAAAATTAACAAGGTGCGGCCAGAAGAGATTAATGTCAGTGACATATGAAGAAAAGTCTATGGTAAACCATTACGGAACCGTTTTAAACCATGTAATCAGAATATAAGTTGGTATAAAATCAGTATGGAGACTCCAAGATCTTGCTATATTCAACGGAATATCGAAATTCAACCCATGTGTTCCAGACCTTATGATGTAGATTAAGGTGGTCGAAAGCAATAGCCATTGTTTCTTCCATAGCATGAACATTGCTAATCTCAGATAACCAATCTTTAAGTGTAGGTGTATATATAGTTTTCCAAGCTCTGGAGATGAGAATTTTAGCTGAATCATGTGTCTAGAAAGTGAATTTTTATAACGTTGTGTGGAGATGTTTAAAAGGCAGAAAGCTGCGTCTAGTTCAATATGTGTCCCTGTAATCCTTTTTGTCAGGTCACAGACTCTTTCCCAAAAGTCCGAGATCATAGGACACTGCCACCAAATGTGTATCAAGGAAGCAATGTCTGCTTTACATCTCCAGCAGGAGTTAGAGGATTGAGGGTACCAGGAGTGTAGTTTGACTGGTGTGCTGTACCATTGAGTGAGGATCTTGTATGAGGTTTCTTGGAGTTTGGTGCTAATGGAGCGTTTATGTGCTAAAATGCAAGCTTTTTCCACTGGGTATCTGTGATGCTTCTGTCTAATGCTTTTTCCCATTTAGCTCTAAGATTAAGACTATGTTTTTTCTCATGTGATTGTAGCCAAGAATAAGCTAGTGAGGTTGTCTTTCTTGTCGAGGTTGCATTCAAGCATATAGATTCTAATTGTGGGTGTTTTAGAGAAAAGATGCTTTGATTTGTGTTTGTTTAGAAAGCTTCGAAGTTTTAGGTATGTCCAAAGGGGGAGAATCTAATCCTTACATAGGTTTTGCAGGCTTTCTTTAGATTTAATTATTCCTGCCTGTATACAGTGAGAAGCCAATAATGGGGAGCCTTCAGTGGTGGTGGGGAACCCTTTGCAGTGAAGGCCAGAGCTAAATTCTGGATTATCTGCTATACTGGTAAGAGAGCACATTATAGTGAATATGAAGGTGTCAGAGAACTGGGCATGCAACCCGCGTATCTAACCCAGCAATTAGTGGGAATGCGCTGGACTGTACTACCAGAACTACAAGACCTTCCATATAAATGTAATAAATCAATTTGTATGCATAATAGCTGCAAAATCGCAGAAACAAGCAACGGGAGCGTGAAAAAATGCACTATCTAGATGAAAAACCTTCACTACAGTATGAGTAGATTGGTATGCATGTTAGACAAGTGCATCTATAATACATCAAAAATAGCGGTTTGACATAACACCAGTGCAAACAAGAAAGTAAAAATAAATAAATATACAAAAAGTTCACAATCAGAAATGGCTATGGAGCGATCCCTCAGGAAATGCCAGATGGGATAATGAAATCATGAAACGTCAGCAATAACAAAATAGAAAACAGAGAGAAAACGTAACTGGTGGTTAAAACCCCTTCATAGGAAAACCAATGGGCAAACTTCCAGCTTTTTCATCCTTTCAATCAAACAGGGCCAATGATGTAGCGATGTAAAAATTGCTTGGAAGAAACCACAAAGCACACGTTCCACCGAAGGAGAAAAGAGAAGCACATAGCATAAAACCCTAAAATACCAAGGGTCACCTGCGCATAAATGCGCTACTCACGGGACCGGTAAGCAAAGCAGGCATTCAGATATTTGGTCGGTTCGCCGCTCTCCGGCGTGCGTTCCACCACCAGGAAGTGATGTCACTGGTAACAAATCAGACAGACGTGGACAGGATGTTGCGTCGACGCGTTTCGCCCCTCCCCCAGGGCGTTATCAAAGACTTAACATCCTGCTCACGTGGAGACCTATTTATATTATGTTCAGTGAGTGACAGCCATTTGCGGCCAATGGGTGAAAAGTCACCCATTCCTTCCTCTATCATCATATCCTGTTTGCAATCAAAAACTTTAATCAGTGGTCAGAGATGAACAACTCCAGTATACAGATAGATGCTTGTGACATCTCCATAGAGAAACGATTTTGACACTCACTATCTTCCACAAAACAAAGTATATGCTAACATCAGGATATCTAGATAGGCGGAAAAGTCCTATACAATATATGTTGAATGTCTAATTCCCTAATAATAAAAACGATTGTTTAATACATTATACAATAAGTAAAAAATTAATAAAAAAATATATAAAAAATTTACGATATAAATATATAAAAAAACACATACAAATAAATATAGATAATATAGTCACAAATTTAACTCTATACTTCGCTGATTACTGGACTTCGTATTCATAATTATGACATGGAAAAAAGGACAACAGATAATCAAAAATTCATAATTGATGGTAATTGATAGCAATAAAACCAAATGAATATTGAATATGAACAAATGAGAAAAAATATATATGTATAAGAAAAATATATAATGCGAAAATAAATAAAATAAAAAAGAAAAAATTATATATAAATATAATAAATATAATAAAATAAAATTGATAAAAATATAAATTGCTATTCTGAACACTACCAATTAGATAAAAAACAGTTCAAGTCTAGCTCAATATTCAGGCCCAGGGGGTTCAATGTGCGTAATCTATGTATCCACTGGGTTTCATTTTGTGAAATATTTTGCCTAAGATTGGAACCTCGCCAGTGATCTTCAACTCTATCAAGAAGGTGAGTAGGCTGGGGTCTTGGTTGTGAAAAAGCCTAAAATGATTGGAAAGACCATGAAACTTATACCCATTCTTAATCCTATTTACATGTTCATTAAGTCTTATACCCAGTTGTCTAGTGGTTCTTCCCACGTATTGAAGATTACAAGGACAAGACAGAAGGTAGGTGACATGTGTTGTACTGCAGGTTATAAATTTTTTGATTGCATAAGATCTACCATCTACCAGGGAACTGAAATGGGTGGTTTTCCGTTTGCGAAATTTGGATGTCCTGCACATTCCACACCTGCCACAACTATAGAACCCAACGCTGTCTAGAAAGGTACATGCCTTCCTGGGGGGGTCTATAACATTATGTGCTAGCTGAAGCCTCAAAGTAGGTGGTTTGGTGTAAATAAAATTAGGCTGTTTTGGCAGCACCTTCCTAAGGTCATTATCCTGATGAAGGAGGGGCCAATGCCTCTTTATGATTTTCTCCAAGTCACGATACTGTCTGTTAAATCCTGTGATAAAGGATAAACTGAAGTTTTCCTCCCCTTTTACTTTGGATTTAAACAGATCATTCCTATTTATTTCCCCAACTGTTTGTTTGATCCTCTCTAAATTTTCCAGACTGTAACCCTTTTCTTGAAATCTTTTCACCATGATGTTAGCTTGCAAGTTGTAGTCACTCAGGTTGCTGCAGTTTCTTCTAATCCTAAGTAGCTGACTTTTAGGGATACCCCCTAGCCATCTTGGATGGTGGCAACTTGTCAGGGGGATATACCCATTTCGGTCAACATCTTTGAAGAAGGTGCGGGTGAGTAATTTATTATCCTCTCTAAATAATGTTGGTTCTAAAAAATTAATTTGTTGGTAACTAAAGCACTCATAAAAAGAAATACCAAACCGATTGGTCCCTAATTTGGCCATAAATTGCAAAAAGGAGTCGGGTGATCCTGCCCAGATAATCAGGATATCATCTATGTATCTTTTGTATAACCTGAGCTCTGGGATACTGGATCGATAGATGGCTTCATCCTCCCAAAAGCTCATAAACAGGTTAGCCACTGAAGGTGCATACTTGGCACCCATTGCGACCCCTTTCTTTTGCCTATAGTATTCCTTTTGGTGCCAAAAAAAGTTATGGCTCATTGCTAGATCTAAAGCTTTTAGGATAAACTTCTTTTGTTTTGATTTTATATCTGTGTTCTCTAATGCCCATCCTACTGCTTGTAACGCATGTTCTTGTTGGATGTTAGTATAGAGTGAGTTTACGTCAATACTTGCAAGCAAACAATTTTCATCTATTGTTATGGTCTTAGTTAATTCAATGAGTTCTCTGCTATCTTTAAGATATGCAGGGTATTTTTTTGTGAGTGGTTGCAGGAAACAGTCTAGATATTCACCAAGTCTGGAGAAAAGGGATCCAATCCCGCTGATTATTGGTCGACCTGGGGGCTTAGATTTATTTTTGTGAATTTTCGGCAATTGGTATATCACAGGTACCCGTGGCGCATCAGGGATAAGGTATCTGGCCTCTTTTTTCTTCAAGATACCCTCTTCAGTTGCTGTTTTGACTAAATTCTTTAGTTTTAGCTTGAATTTCTTAGTGGGGTTATTCTTCAGCTTTTCATAAGTTTCCTGGTCTCCAACCAATCTATTTAGTTCCTCCAAATAATCAGCTTTGTTTAGTATAACCACCCCCCTCCTTTGTCAGCTGACCTGATCACTATGTTTTTATTTTCTATCAATGACTCTAAACCTCTTTCTAGATCTTTTTTCCGTCTTTGGGGTTTAACAACAAGTTTGTCCAAATCCTGTTCTACCAGAGATTTGAACACCCCGACGAAATGATTATTGCTAATCTGGGGGTTGAAAGTTGAATTATTCTTAAGAGTTGTATGCATATATTCCTCTTCCGGGGAATTTGATGCTGTTACTTTATTGGAAAAGTGCTTTTTGATATTAACTTTTCTTATAAATTTTTGTAGATCGATGAACACATCGAATTTGTTGAGATTTTTTTCCATGGCATATTTTAAGCCTAAATCTAAAACTTTTAGTTCTTCCTGAGAAAAGTTGACATCACTTAAGTTAAAAATTCCCTCCATTAAACCATTCTTTTTCGCTTTCCTTTTACCTCCTCTGCATCCTCTTGTTCTCCTCTGCTTTCTTGATTTGTTTGAGGGGTCATGGGGTACCACGGTCTCCACTCCTCTGGTGAACTCTGGTCTCTCCCCCAGCCCCTGGGGGTTGTAGCACCTCTCCCCCTCGTGGTGGGTGGTCCCCCTGATCCTCTCCTCTGAAAATCCCCTCTCTGATTGCTGGGATACCATCCCCTTCCCCGGTTTGTTGGAGGATAATAGTCGGGCTGGTTGTAGGCCCAAGGCTGTCCACCATACCCTCCTCCTCTATTGTATCCTCTTTGGTTATGGGATCCTCTATGGTCATAGCCCCTTTGACCATAGGAACCCCTTTGGGATGGATAGGAGTGGTCATAATCTAAAGGTTCAAAACGATTATATGTAGATACACTATATCCGGATGCTGATGCACCATAATAGTCATTATTCTGACCATTATGAGTGGTTTTGGCAGAGTCTTTCTGGGAACCAACAAACTTCCTAACGGGAGTTTTAATGGTATCCAGCACTCGAGTTGGCTCTGTTTCCATAGGATTAGGTGCAATATTGGACTCCTCCCCTGTTTCTTGCCATTTATAAACTTTATTGGATTTATAGTCATTGGTGTCTCTAATGAATTTTTTAATTTTTTTCTTCTGGGTATCCTTATCCAATTTATCTACAAAATCCTGGAGCTGTTTTAGTTTATCCTTACATTCCCCAGAGGTGATGAGAGGACCTAATTTGGATTTGATTCCATTAATGTTAGCCTCAATTAGTTTTAGTTTCCTCTCTTTTCTTGCTATCAGCATTTCTAAGAGTTTCCTCTCAACACCATTAAAAAAGGAAAACCATTCATCCTCAAGATCTTTATCTATGAGCCCATCATTGGGGGCTAGATCCCATCTAAGCCGTCTGGGGGTCATCCTATCTTTCACATATTTTCTAAGAGAAAAGATATCCCACCAGGTTCTTACTTGCTTATCAAGGGCACCCCTAAGATGTTTAAAATCCGAGTTGATATCAGATTGTTCATTATTGGACGAAAAAAATTCATCCGCATTTATACTTCTGTCATTAATAAAAGTGAAAATCTCCATCGTGATTTAAAAGATGCAGCTGCTGTGACCAAGTGCTCTTACTTGTGAAACATAAAATCATACAATACAGCGCTCGCAACTATATATAATCAGTGATCTCCAAAAAATATGAAAATGTGAAAAGATAAAGAAAAAAGAAAAAACTTTGTTGCAGCTGCAGAGTGAAAGTACTGTACTTTAGTAATATATAACCAGGTGAACTGCGCTGGCAACTATATGTAGATAAAATATACCAAATCAAAAACGCAAATAATAAATGTCAAGGTGGCACATTATAGTGAATATGAAGGTGTCAGAGAACTGGGCATGCAACCCGCGTATCTAACCCAGCAATTAGTGGGAATGCGCTAGACTGTACTACCAGAACTACAAGACCTTCCATATAAATGTAATAAATCAATTTGTATGCATAATAGCTGCAAAATCGCAGAAACAAGCAACGGGAGCGTGAAAAAATGCACTATCTAGATGAAAAACCTTCACTACAGTATGAGTAGATTGGTATGCATGTTAGACAAGTGCATCTATAATACATCAAAAATAGCGGTTTGACATAACACCAGTGCAAACAAGAAAGTAAAAATAAATAAATATACAAAAAGTTCACAATCAGAAATGGCTATGGAGCGATCCCTCAGGAAATGCCAGATGGGATAATGAAATCATGAAACGTCAGCAATAACAAAATAGAAAACAGAGAGAAAACGTAGCTGGTGGTTAAAACCCCTTCATAGGAAAACCAATGGGCAAACTTCCAGCTTTTTCATCCTTTCAATCAAACAGGGCCAATGATGTAGCGATGTAAAAATTGCTTGGAAGAAACCACAAAGCACACGTTCCACCGAAGGAGAAAAGAGAAGCACATAGCATAAAACCCTAAAATACCAAGGGTCACCTGCGCATAAATGCGCTACTCACGGGACCGGTAAGCAAAGCAGGCATTCAGATATTTGGTCGGTTCGCCGCTCTCCGGCGTGCGTTCCACCACCAGGAAGTGATGTCACTGGTAACAAATCAGACAGACGTGGACAGTCCAGCGCATTCCCACTAATTGCTGGGTTAGATACGCGGGTTGCATGCCCAGTTCTCTGACACCTTCATATTCACTATAATGTGCCACCTTGACATTTATTATTTGCGTTTTTGATTTGGTATATTTTATCTACATATAGTTGCCAGCGCAGTTCACCTGGTTATATATTACTAAAGTACAGTACTTTCACTCTGCAGCTGCAACAAAGTTTTTTCTTTTTTCTTTATCTTTTCACATTTTCATATTTTTTGGAGATCACTGATTATATATAGTTGCGAGCGCTGTATTGTATGATTTTATGTTTCACAAGTAAGAGCACTTGGTCACAGCAGCTGCATCTTTTAAATCACGATGGAGATTTTCACTTTTATTAATGACAGAAGTATAAATGCGGATGAATTTTTTTCGTCCAATAATGAACAATCTGATATCAACTCAGATTTTAAACATCTTAGGGGTGCCCTTGATAAGCAAGTAAGAACCTGGTGGGATATCTTTTCTCTTAGAAAATATGTGAAAGATAGGATGACCCCCAGACGGCTTAGATGGGATCTAGCCCCCAATGATGGGCTCATAGATAAAGATCTTGAGGATGAATGGTTTTCCTTTTTTAATGGTGTTGAGAGGAAACTCTTAGAAATGCTGATAGCAAGAAAAGAGAGGAAACTAAAACTAATTGAGGCTAACATTAATGGAATCAAATCCAAATTAGGTCCTCTCATCACCTCTGGGGAATGTAAGGATAAACTAAAACAGCTCCAGGATTTTGTAGATAAATTGGATAAGGATACCCAGAAGAAAAAAATTAAAAAATTCATTAGAGACACCAATGACTATAAATCCAATAAAGTTTATAAATGGCAAGAAACAGGGGAGGAGTCCAATATTGCACCTAATCCTATGGAAACAGAGCCAACTCGAGTGCTGGATACCATTAAAACTCCCGTTAGGAAGTTTGTTGGTTCCCAGAAAGACTCTGCCAAAACCACTCATAATGGTCAGAATAATGACTATTATGGTGCATCAGCATCCGGATATAGTGTATCTACATATAATCGTTTTGAACCTTTAGATTATGACCACTCCTATCCATCCCAAAGGGGTTCCTATGGTCAAAGGGGCTATGACCATAGAGGATCCCATAACCAAAGAGGATACAATAGAGGAGGAGGGTATGGTGGACAGCCTTGGGCCTACAACCAGCCCGACTATTATCCTCCAACAAACCGGGGAAGGGGATGGTATCCCAGCAATCAGAGAGGGGATTTTCAGAGGAGAGGATCAGGGGGACCACCCACCACGAGGGGGAGAGGTGCTACAACCCCCAGGGGCTGGGGGAGAGACCAGAGTTCACCAGAGGAGTGGAGACCGTGGTACCCCATGACCCCTCAAACAAATCAAGAAAGCAGAGGAGAACAAGAGGATGCAGAGGAGGTAAAAGGAAAGCGAAAAAGAATGGTTTAATGGAGGGAATTTTTAACTTAAGTGATGTCAACTTTTCTCAGGAAGAACTAAAAGTTTTAGATTTAGGCTTAAAATATGCCATGGAAAAAAATCTCAACAAATTCGATGTGTTCATCGATCTACAAAAATTTATAAGAAAAGTTAATATCAAAAAGCACTTTTCCAATAAAGTAACAGCATCAAATTCCCCGGAAGAGGAATATATGCATACAACTCTTAAGAATAATTCAACTTTCAACCCCCAGATTAGCAATAATCATTTCGTCGGGGTGTTCAAATCTCTGGTAGAACAGGATTTGGACAAACTTGTTGTTAAACCCCAAAGACGGAAAAAAGATCTAGAAAGAGGTTTAGAGTCATTGATAGAAAATAAAAACATAGTGATCAGGTCAGCTGACAAAGGAGGGGGGGTGGTTATACTAAACAAAGCTGATTATTTGGAGGAACTAAATAGATTGGTTGGAGACCAGGAAACTTATGAAAAGCTGAAGAATAACCCCACTAAGAAATTCAAGCTAAAACTAAAGAATTTAGTCAAAACAGCAACTGAAGAGGGTATCTTGAAGAAAAAAGAGGCCAGATACCTTATCCCTGATGCGCCACAGTTACCTGTGATATACCAATTGCCGAAAATTCACAAAAATAAATCTAAGCCCCCAGGTCGACCAATAATCAGCGGGATTGGATCCCTTTTCTCCAGACTTGGTGAATATCTAGACTGTTTCCTGCAACCACTCACAAAAAAATACCCTGCATATCTTAAAGATAGCAGAGAACTCATTGAATTAACTAAGACCATAACAATAGATGAAAATTGTTTGCTTGCAAGTATTGACGTAAACTCACTCTATACTAACATCCAACAAGAACATGCGTTACAAGCAGTAGGATGGGCATTAGAGAACACAGATATAAAATCAAAACAAAAGAAGTTTATCCTAAAAGCTTTAGATCTAGCAATGAGCCATAACTTTTTTTGGCACCAAAAGGAATACTATAGGCAAAAGAAAGGGGTCGCAATGGGTGCCAAGTATGCACCTTCAGTGGCTAACCTGTTTATGAGCTTTTGGGAGGATGAAGCCATCTATCGATCCAGTATCCCAGAGCTCAGGTTATACAAAAGATACATAGATGATATCCTGATTATCTGGGCAGGATCACCTGACTCCTTTTTGCAATTTATGGCCAAATTAGGGACCAATCGGTTTGGTATTTCTTTTTATGAGTGCTTTAGTTACCAACAAATTAATTTTTTAGACCCAACATTATTTAGAGAGGATAATAAATTACTCACCCGCACCTTCTTCAAAGATGTTGTCCGAAATGGGCATATCCCCCTGACAAGTTGCCACCATCCAAGATGGCTAGGGGGTATCCCTAAAAGTCAGCTACTTAGGATTAGAAGAAACTGCAGCAACCTGAGTGACTACAACTTGCAAGCTAACATCATGGTGAAAAGATTTCAAGAAAAGGGTTACAGTCTGGAAAATTTAGAGAGGATCAAACAAACAGTTGGGGAAATGAATAGGAATGATCTGTTTAAATCCAAAGTAAAAGGGGAGGAAAACTTCAGTTTATCCTTTATCACAGGATTTAACAGACAGTATCGTGACTTGGAGAAAATCATAAAGCGGCATTGGCCCCTCCTTCATCAGGATAATGACCTTAGGAAGGTGCTGCCAAAACAGCCTAATTTTATTTACACCAAACCACCTACTTTGAGGCTTCAGCTAGCACATAATGTTATAGACCCCCCCAGGAAGGCATGTACCTTTCTAGACAGCGTTGGGTTCTATAGTTGTGGCAGGTGTGGAATGTGCAGGACATCCAAATTTCGCAAACGGAAAACCACCCATTTCAGTTCCCTGGTAGATGGTAGATCTTATGCAATCAAAAAATTTATAACCTGCAGTACAACACATGTCACCTACCTTCTGTCTTGTCCTTGTAATCTTCAATACGTGGGAAGAACCACTAGACAACTGGGTATAAGACTTAATGAACATGTAAATAGGATTAAGAATGGGTATAAGTTTCATGGTCTTTCCAATCATTTTAGGCTTTTTCACAACCAAGACCCCAGCCTACTCACCTTCTGTGGGATTGATAGAGTTGAAGATCACTGGCGAGGTTCCAATCTTAGGCAAAATATTTCACAAAATGAAACCCAGTGGATACATAGATTACGCACATTGAACCCCCTGGGCCTGAATATTGAGCTAGACTTGAACTGTTTTTTATCTAATTGGTAGTGTTCAGAATAGCAATTTATATTTTTATCAATTTTATTTTATTATATTTATTATATTTATATATAATTTTTTCTTTTTTATTTTATTTATTTTCGCATTATATATTTTTCTTATACATATATATTTTTTCTCATTTGTTCATATTCAATATTCATTTGGTTTTATTGCTATCAATTACCATCAATTATGAATTTTTGATTATCTGTTGTCCTTTTTTCCATGTCATAATTATGAATACGAAGTCCAGTAATCAGTGAAGTATAGAGTTAAATTTGTGACTATATTATCTATATTTATTTGTATGTGTTTTTTTATATATTTATATCGTAAATTTTTTATATATTTTTTTATTAATTTTGTACTTATTGTATAATGTATTAAACAATCGTTTTTATTATTAGGGAATTAGACATTCAACATATATTGTATAGGACTTTTCCGCCTATCTAGATATCCTGATGTTAGCATATACTTTGTTTTGTGGAAGATAGTGAGTGTCAAAATCGTTTCTCTATGGAGATGTCACAAGCATCTATCTGTATACTGGAGTTGTTCATCTCTGACCACTGATTAAAGTTTTTGATTGCAAACAGGATATGATGATAGAGGAAGGAATGGGTGACTTTTCACCCATTGGCCGCAAATGGCTGTCACTCACTGAACATAATATAAATAGGTCTCCACGTGAGCAGGATGTTAAGTCTTTGATAACGCCCTGGGGGAGGGGCGAAACGCGTCGACGCAACATCCTGTCCACGTCTGTCTGATTTGTTACCAGTGACATCACTTCCTGGTGGTGGAACGCACGCCGGAGAGCGGCGAACCGACCAAATATCTGAATGCCTGCTTTGCTTACCGGTCCCGTGAGTAGCGCATTTATGCGCAGGTGACCCTTGGTATTTTAGGGTTTTATGCTATGTGCTTCTCTTTTCTCCTTCGGTGGAACGTGTGCTTTGTGGTTTCTTCCAAGCAATTTTTACATCGCTACATCATTGGCCCTGTTTGATTGAAAGGATGAAAAAGCTGGAAGTTTGCCCATTGGTTTTCCTATGAAGGGGTTTTAACCACCAGCTACGTTTTCACTCTGTTTTCTATTTTGTTATTGCTGACGTTTCATGATTTCATTATCCCATCTGGCATTTCCTGAGGGATCGCTCCATAGCCATTTCTGATTGTGAACTTTTTGTATATTTATTTATTTTTACTTTCTTGTTTGCACTGGTGTTATGTCAAACCGCTATTTTTGATGTATTATAGATGCACTTGTCTAACATGCATACCAATCTACTCATACTGTAGTGAAGGTTTTTCATCTAGATAGTGCATTTTTTCACGCTCCCGTTGCTTGTTTCTGCGATTTTGCAGCTATTATGCATACAAATTGATTTATTACATTTATATGGAAGGTCTTGTAGTTCTGGTAGTACAGTCCAGCGCATTCCCACTAATTGCTGGGTTAGATACGCGGGTTGCATGCCCAGTTCTCTGACACCTTCATATTCACTGTAATGTGCCACCTTGACATTTATTATTTGCGTTTTTGATTTGGTATATTTTATCTACATATAGTTGCCAGCGCAGTTCACCTGGTTATATATTACTAAAGTACAGTACTTTCACTCTGCAGCTGCAACAAAGTTTTTTCTTTTTTCTTTATCTTTTCACATTTTCATATTTTTTGGAGATCACTGATTATATATAGTTGCGAGCGCTGTATTGTATGATTTTATATACTGGTAAGAGGTCCAGGTATTGAAGCTATGTCATGGATGTATCCAGTTAAATGGAATATTTGTAAAGTTGTGCCAATGAAGGGATGGTTTATTATGGACAATGGGTATAAAGATTTTTGGATCCATGGCAGAAATCTGAGAGGGAGAGAAGATGACGCGTTTTCAATAGAAACCCAGTCTTTATTTGGGGCATGGCAGTGCCAGTCTACTATCCTTGTAATATGTGTGATATAATAGTATTTCTTAAAGTCCGGCAAGGCCATGCCACCAGTTTCTTTTGGGCAAGTGATCAAATTAAAGTTTAGTCTTGGTTTTTTGTGGGTCCATACAAATTGTCTCTGTAGATGTTGGAGATGTCTAAAAAAGGTAGATGGTAACTTAATTGGTAGGGCGTGCATGCAGTATAGTAGTCTGGGGAGTATGACCATTTTGACAATTGCTGCTCTTCCGAACCAGGAAAAACCTCCTGTATGCCATTTTTTGAGGTTTGATGAAATATTTTCTAGCAGAGGGGTGAAGTTTTGCTTAAAAAGTTCTTTAGGGTCAGGAGTGAGCCATATTCCTAGGTATTTTAGCTTTTTATCTTCCCACTTGAATGGACAATTTCTTTGGGCTAATTGGAATTTGTACTTTGAAAGGGAGATATTTAGGGCCTCAGATTTGCTGAAATTTATTTTTAAGTTTGAGATATATCCAAATGTTTTGAAGTTTTCAAGTAGATTAGGAATGGAGACATGGGGTTGTGTTAAAATAAAAAATAAAAGATCATCTGCGTAGGCTGCTAATTTAAATTCTCTTTCTGCTGTTTTGAAACCGTGTATAGATGTGTTTTGGTTAACTATACGAATGAAAGGCTCTAGCGAAATGATAAACAGTAATGGGGAGAGTTCCATTTTTAATCTTTATGGTGTTGGAGAAAGTGCCATTAATTTTAACTTTAGCCGTCGGGGAAGTGTATAGGGTTTGTATCTAGGAAATCATGTTTTCCTGCAGGCCAATGTGTTTGCAAGTTGCAAATATGTAATCCCAAGCAACTCTATCAAAGGCCTTCTCCATGTCAGTAGACTGGAGAAGGCCTTCGATTCTGCCCAAGTGTGCATTGTGGATGAGGTTGAGAGCTTTGATGATGTTGTCTCTAGCCTCTCTCACTGGAATAAAGCCAACTTGTTCTGGGCCTATTATCTTCAATAAAATGGGTCTGAGCCTAGTGGCGATTATTTTTGCTAAGAGTTTTATATCAATATTAAGCAATAAATTTGGTCTGTAATTTGAACAATCTTTTTGATCTCTGTTTGCTTTTGCGATCACCGTAATATGTGCTTGTAAAAAGGATTCAGGGATTTTTTGTTGTTTATTTAAGGAATTGAGGTTGTCTAAGAGAGGTATTTTTATAAGTTCGGCGAACATTTTGTAATACTGAGAGGTCAGGCCATCTGGGCCAGGGCTTTTCCCCAATTTGAGTTCTTTAATTGCTTGTAATAGTTTGGTTTCTTGTATTGCTAATTCTAGATTGGTTATGTCTTCTGCCTTTCGAGATGGTATGGCGCTTTGATTAAGGAAATCTTTAACGATATGATTTCTGTCCCCTGATAGGTGTTTAGGTTTATGGTTCGAGGGGAGGTTGTATACTTTTGAATAATAGTCATGGAATTGGGCTGCTATTTTGTCTGTCGAGTGTTCTAACGAACCATTCCCTGAGTGTATACAATTCATATTTTCTAGTTTTTTAATGTCTTTTAGGGCTCTGGCCAAATATTTTCCACTCTTATTCCCATGTTCGTAGTAGAGTCACTTTTTGAGAAATATTAAGCGTCTCGGCTTGTTTTCTAATATAGTCTGTAACTCTTTCCTTGCTGTTAATAGTTCAGAGGTTGTTACAACTGAGAGTGTTTGTTTATGTAGTGATTCTAAGTGGGAGATAGTTGCAGAGAGGGTGGATATTTTTTGTTCAGATTCTTTTTTAAGGCATGCACCCCATTTGATAAACTCCCCTCTTATCACGCATTTATGCGCCTCCCAAGTTATAAGTGGGGAAGTCTCCTTATTGTTATTCAATGCAAAGTAAGTTTTGATTGATTCTGTTATCTGTTTGATTATGTCCGGTTTTAGAAGTAAAGAGGGGTTTAACCTCCAGTTGCAAATTCTAGACTGTTTATCAGGTTGTGAAAGGGTAATAGCAATAGGACAATGATCAGAGACAGACTGGAACCCAATTTTAGCTTCTGTTAATAGGGCTAGATCTCTTTGTGTTATAAATATGTAATCAATTCTAGAATACTTGCTATGTGGTATTGAATAATATGTGGAATCTTTCTCAGAGGGGTTTAAAAGTCTCCAAGAGTAACAGCAAAAAACTTAGCATAGATTTAATGCATTTGAGTGTCTTGTATATAATTGAAGTTTGGCCATTAGAGGTGTCTTGGAGTGGGTTCAATGGCATATTGAAATCCCCCCAAGTATCCCCATTCCTGACGAGAAACATTTCAGTTAATCTATCATCCTCTGGCAAAAAGAAATGTGTGCTTTATTAGGAAAATACACATTTGCAAGAGTTGCTTGTTGTCCATTCAAGGTACCCTTTAAAAATAGGTATCTTCCAGTGCGCATGTGCGGAGTTCGCAAAATGGCCGCGATTGCCTAGAGCTCCGCTCCCTCACAGAACGACAGCGCCCATCACGCCTTCCTCAGCGCACTGACGGCCCCCAAAACAAGGGGAGACACTATACAGGGACCCGGCTACACCCCCATATGACAGGGGCACAGGTTAAACGCAGCCTGTGGCCACAATTGCTAGAAGCAGAAACGGCCGGGACATCCAAGATGGCCGCCGCAACACAGGCAAAGCCACAGACACAGGATAACAGCTTCTCCAGTCAGGCGGACTACAGGTCAGAGCAGCCCCACTACCCCCTGCACCTCACACCAGGAAGGCAAACGGGATACCCACCTATCCTCACCCCTCACCAGCCTCCACTGAATCCCCCATAGACCGCCCTCTGAAGGACTTCTCTCTGTCCCCCAATAATTCTCACACAGGGCACACAGGTTACTCTCCTCAGGATTACCAGGCCAATGATCAGGCCCTTCAAATGGATGCCCTCTTCCTCAGATTCTCTGATCTACTGGATAAGGGATTATCACAAACGGCAGCTAAAATCACAGGAGATCTCAAGACTGATTTTATCAATCTAGGAGCCCGGATCGACACGATCGAACACAAAGTTGAAGAAACTATAGCTATCACTAACCAAAACTCCCAGCACATATGTACCGTGCAAGACCAACTCGACATAGCCATGGCACGTATTGACGAACTCGAGAATAGGTCCAGACGATACAATATCAGAATCCGTGGCTTACCTGAAACGATTCAAAATATACCTGAAGCAGTACAAGAACTAATTAAACAGCTGATCCCCTCCATCCCATCTCACCGCCTGGAGCTGGACAGGGCCCACAGAGCTCTGGGGCCCCCCAGAAAAGATGGTACCCCAAGAGATGTTATTGCCAAATCCCATCACTACACAGTGAAGGAGGAAGTGATGAGACAGGCCAGAACCGCTCACACAGTCATGTGCATGGGTCACCAAGTGCAGATTTTCGCGGATCTCTCACCCTACACGATCCAGAGGAGGAGATCATTGAAACCCCTACTACTCGCTCTCACCCAAAGAGATATAAAGTACAGGTGGGCCTTCCCGTTCGCGGTTAAATTTTCTGTTAAGGGAAAACAATTTGCTTTCTCATCCCTCCCAGAAGGAGAAAAACTCCTCTTATACCTGCAAATCATCTCCCAGGAAGCTGCTATGGACACAACCAATGCCGGAGCCATCTCCAACAAAAGACAGACCCCCCCAGCACCCAATCTCCTTTATGGTCCACAGGAAAAGCTAAGAAGGCCAAAGACAACAACCCATCTTGAAGCCGGTGGTGACCTTGATATTACCTAACACATCCTGGGTGTGAAGCAGGGACCAGAGGAATGATTCCCCCATCGGTGGGGGTCCCTTGTGCCTAAATCCTAGAGCACTCTGGTCACCTGGGCACCGGTTACTAACTCTTCGGTTCACTTATTTTTCACTTTTTTGGTTATTTTTTCCACTGACCTCGTTTACCGCAGTGTACGTTGTCCACAAAGCAACTACCTCTCACAAGGACGGAAGTTTTTCCCCCCCACACTGCACCTGAGAGTACTTTGGACACTCATTAAGGGGAAACCTGAATAATTCCCCCAATGGACGCTCTGCTGTGTTAGGGGGGGGACTGGGGAGTGAGGAGGGAGGGAAATGTGCTAGCAGGGGAGGTGAAGGGTCTATAGCCAGTTGGGCTGCTAGATACTAGGCTATGCTTAAGTGAGGATATTATCTACATTTGAAGTTCATGTTCTTTAGAGGGCGTCCGGTTTTGTGACGGACCACTTGCGCACCTATCTAACCCTTAGATACCCATCGGTTTCTGAGGGTTAGGTTGTCTGAGCCTGGATGGGCCAGACATTTTTGGATTCTCTTCAGAAGGATACGTGGGGTTTCTCCTCCCCCGTGTCCTTTCTTTCTTTTCTAGGAGACCTTTACTATCCTTTTCTGTTCTTCCCTCCCTCCCTCCTGATCACAACATTGCATATAACTGCATTCTGTTTTTCAGATACCATTCACATTCTCAAGGAATTACCTACCCATAACCCACCGACAAGGCACATTGATCCTCACGCCTTTGCCAAAGTGTCAACGCATCTCAGGGTAAGTGAGGGCTCTTTACATTGCATCTTTTTCCTTCTGCTCCATGGCTGATAGCACCATGACTCAACTACACATAGCATCACACAATGTTCAGGGACTCAACTCCCCGGTTAAAAGGAGAAAGGTCCTTGACTATTATAAACATCTCAAACTAGACATTATTATGCTGCAAGAAACACATTTCCCGTCCAGGTATAGCCCTAAGTTTCTTCACCCACACTTCCCACAGTTCTTTCTAGCGAACGCAAACAACAAAACCAAGGGAGTCGCCATCTTAATCTCCAAAAACCATAAATTTGTGAAAATTTCTGAACATGCTGACCCAGAGGGAAGGTTCCTCTTGGTAAAGGGCACGGTGGGAGACCGTCTGTATTCACTGGTCTCCTATTATGCTCCGAATAGAGGACAAGCTAAATTTTTTGACTCACTCTTACACACACTAGCACAGAATTTAGAGGGGACGATCATTCTTGGCGGTGACTCGAACGCAGTGTTCGATCAGGGGATGGATAAGTCTAAACCCCCACGGTCTCAACTCACACGTCCCACATAAGAAAGTCTCAGAATCGCAAAGACGATACATGCACATGGCCTATCTGACACTTGGAGGGAACTTAATCCCAACAAGCGAGACTTCACTCATTATTCTTCCCCGCACAACACTTACGCACGGATCGACCACATCCTGACCCCATCCTCCATACTCCCATCAATACACAAAGCCCAAATTAGAGAATTGGCCCTATCAGATCACTCCATTGTCTCCATAACACTGAAAACAGGAGCACTGGGTGGATCTAGGGGACATTGGAGGCTCAATGAGTCGCTCCTATCTGACCCCATAAGAGTCACAGAACTTGAAACAGCACTGCAGGAGTACTTTACACTCAATAAAACAGCGGACACATCCCCGGAAATGCTCTGGGCAGCGCACAAGGCTTTCATAAGGGGTAAACTCATTCAGATCTCCACACAGATAAAAAGAGAACAAAGAGCTGAAATATTTCGGTTAGACGCAGAATACAATAAACTCAAAGCTTCACACAAAAAAGATCCATCCAAGGTCCCGTCCTCGCTTATCGACAAAGCCAGATTACATCTGAACCTAGCACTCACAGTCAAAGCTGTAAAGGCCATTCGCTGGAACAAACATAAATTCTACACGCAGGCAGACAAAATAGGCCCCCTACTGGCAACAAAACTTTCTCCCCCCATCAAAACTCATGCTCTACCTAAGATCAGGGTAAACGGTCAACCCCCCACAACCAATCCGTCCAAGATACTAGAAGCTTTCCAAGCATTTTACTCTAACTTGTATAGACGACTTAATACACCCACCGCTGACTTAATTCCCAGCTTCCTGGAGGACCTTCCTATCCCCTCCCTAAAAGACGCTCACAAACAAAGGATGGAATCACCCATAACGGCAGAGGAAGTATTGGGGGTCATCAAGGACCTCAGAAAGGGGTCCGCCCCAGGTCCTGATGGTCTCTCCATACCCTATTATAAATCCTTTGCGCATATTCTAACACCTCACCTGACATCCTTCTTTAACTCCAAGACCAGTGGAGACCCCCTAGACACTCACCTTAACACAGCCTTGATTACAGTCATACCCAAACCTGACAAGAACCTCAAGGATGTTAGCAACTACAGGCCGATCTCCCTCATAAATAACAACCTAAAAGTACTCACAAAAATAATGGCTAACAGGCTATCTTCCTTCATTAGTCAGTACATACATAAGGATCAGGTGGGATTCATACCTGGAAGACAGGGCCCTGACCAAATACGGCGGGCAATAGATATTACCTCAATCTTGCAAACTAACTGGGAAGGGGGATCAACCCAAGCAGGATTCCTGTTGTCCCTAGACCTGCAGAAGGCCTTTGACGCGGTCTCCTGGCCCTACATCTTCTCACTATTAGAGAGGTGGGGCTTCGGTGATCGCTTCCTTGGCCTTTTGCATGCCCTTTACTCCCGTCTGAGGGCCCAGATACGTCTACAGGGACACTATTCCAAACCTATAGAAATTATGAGAGGCACCAGGCAAGGGTGCCCGTTATCTCCTCTCATATTCGCAATAGCCATTGAAATACTGGCGATCGCGGTGCGACATAACTCGGACATCAAAGGGGTGACCTGTGGGGACCAAACGCACAAATGCAGCCTTTTCGCCGACGACATCCTCCTCTTCCTGACCTCCCCCCTAACTACATTACCCAATATCTGCTTATTGTTAGAGAAATTTGCCAAAATCTCAGGACTTGAAGTTAACTTTTCTAAATCCCAAGCTCTCAACATCTCTTTATCGCCTCAAACAGTCTCCTCTCTCAAACAATCCTTCAAATTCAAATGGAGCGATGTATCCATTCGCTATCTAGGTATCACATTGACTGCCAAAACAGAAACTCTTTACACACACAATTACCCCGCTCTCTTTAAACAACTGGAAGCAGACCTTGTCCAATGGTCGAAACATGAGCTATCATGGCTAGGCCGAATCAATTCCATCAAAATGACCCTCCTACCCAGAATTCTCTACTTTTTTCGCACCCTTCCTATACCAATCAGGAAAGCCCACTTACGATCTCTACAGAGTAACATAATTAAATACATCTGGGGTAAAAAAGGATATCGCATCCCCCAGAACACTTTATTCATCCACAGACGCAAAGGAGGGCTAGGTCTCCCGAACTTGCATAAATATTACTTAGCAGCCAGACTCGCACAATTGTCCACGATTTACTCCAGATATGAAAAACCTGATTGGGTCAATATAGAAAGACAGGCCATCCCCAACCACACGCTAGATCACATACTCTGGTGCCCGACCAAATCCAGGCCACCCATCCTCTCACCCACTCTATCCCACTCCTGCGCCTTATGGGATTCCCTCCCACTGGTCCCGTCTCTGGTCTCCAAGGGTCGCCCTCTAGCTCATCTCTTTCACAACCCCGATTTCCCACCTGGACTAGACATCTCAGCTTTCAAATGGTGGCTTGACAAAGGGCTATACCGGATAGGACATTTCTTCACCCCCACTGGACCAATCGATCTCAAATTTTGCATCAAACACCTTGAACTCCCGGAATCGGAACGCTTCCGTTTCTACCAAATCACCAATTTCCTACATACCATCTGATTTTTGCTAAGCAAGATTGCAACACCTTTTATCTTAGCCAGTGGATTAGATGCGTAAAATGCTTTTGTGAAATAGTTATTAAGTAGTTTCTGGGGTTCGTCTTTTTTAAAATGGGTTTCTTGTAGAAATACGATTTTAGGTTTAGCTTTAGTAAGTTCCCTTAATAAGGATGTCCTCTTTTCGGGTATATTGAGGCCTTTGGCGTTGTGCGAGATTAGTGTGGGATATTTCCCCAGTTCTGAGTAGGCCATGAAAAAAAAATGTATAAGGGGGAGAGAGGGGGGATTAGAGAGGGGGTAGGAAGTTGGTAATAAAGGTTATGACACAATGCCTGTATAAGTATAGACCTAAGTCTAATACTAATGGCAAATTGTTATCTGTAGACAGGTCGTATGTTGAACAACAATTAATTAGGTTATTTCTGTTTGAGGATCTACAGTATTTTGTGGGGTAGTGGGAGAATAACGGTTCAAAAAACTGTTGAGAGAGAGCATATTATCTTGCAATATTAAAACTGTTATCTGAAAAGTTTTAAGAGTTGTTGAATAGTTGAGAGACCTGTTGGATGTATATCCTTGGCTCCACGGCAACTAAAACATTTGTATATATACAAAAAAGTAAAAGTATTTGATGCTGAAAAGTTCGCCCGTGTGTACACGGCTTAAATCTTCTAAATGTCTGCGCATGCTGATCAGGTGATTTGAGTGTGTCTCCATTATTAGTTCCAGCCTGTTGATAGCTTTGTCTTTCCCTGCTTTGTCTTGTAGTACCATATGTTCAGTCATGTGTCTGAGCTCTGTTTTTAAGTCTGTTATGGTTGAGGTTACTGATTTTCTGATATCAGCGACGATCTCTGTCATAACAGCTAGTGTGAGGGGTGAGTCTGTATGCAGAGGGTCGCTTACCCATTCCTCAGAATCCACTATTGACCCCTCATTGCTGTCCTCCTCATGGTGGGACCCTGCCATTTTATCAGTCAGGGAGCTCTTCTTAGAAGCTGAGCGGAGAGTAAATAGCTCCGGTATGGACCTGCTGGTATTTGTATCAGTGTGTCTTCTCTGCTTTGCTTGTGGAGTTGCCCTGATGGGTTTGCCCATTGCTTGTGCTAGAATACCGTTTCTCTGAGCCGTGGAGCCTTGGAGATCTGGGAGCTCTCCTAATCTGCTGCCATTTGCGCCGCTCGTCATGCCACACCCCCCAGGTTTTCAGCTTTATTGAACAAGCTGAAGTTAAAAGCTGATCTGCAACCATGTACAGCTGTACCAGATTTTGCATTCTCCAGTTTTAGTAAATCAACCCCTATGATTGTTTATAACAGTGATGGTCAATGTTATATGCAGTAATTTTTTGGCATCCTTACATTCATAGCTATTCATTGTGATTGGCCACAGCTATCACATGGTACATATGCATTGTGATTGACCCTGTCTGTTGACCAAGCTCAAATCACTCCCCTCATTCTGCGGCCACACTACTCAGTAACACACAGGATAGGCTGCCTATGTGACCCGTGTTTGGCGAGATCTGTGCCGTTTGCTGACCACTTTCGTAGGGTTTGCTGGAATATGGCCCCCCTGATTTTCTTCTGGATAAAGGCCCTGGCAGGGTAAAAGGTTTCAGGCTTATAGAGCTTGCCTTGGGGTAAGCGAGCATTCTGTGTGGTGTCATTACTGTGGTCGTGGTGGAGGATTTATTCAATCAGTGTTATAGAAGATTATCCACAATTTGTTTTAAGGCTTTGAACACTATTTATATAGATGGACGTTTTTTCTACTACCCATGCACTTTTGTGTTAATTATTACTGTCTATGTTTAAGCACTTGGGTCAAATATCACTGCTGTTAGCGCTGCTACCAACTGTTCCAAATATACAGACCACAATCTGGCACATACATTCATGGGTAAAAATACATACAGAGAGAGCACATTTAAATGTATACATAGCACATATAAATGATTACATGCAACCTGCTACCTAGAAGATATGTAGTGGCTCCAGGCAAACAGCTAAAGGCAGTTGAAATTCATATACATATGACATACAGTATGTACTGTATATGGGTGCTGTTTTTTTGCCAAAGAGTTTGTAAGTTTTCCTACCAGTCTTGTAACCAACTTAAACCTGCTAGAAAGCTGTTTTGGAGTGGCAACCTTACTATTTTCTACTTCAGATATACAGTAGAGCTTGGTCAATGCTTGCTCTCATCCTGCGATTGGCCAATGAGAAAGCAGTAGCTCTCCCTTTCTCTCTTTTCATCAGTATGTTTTTCATTATGTGTGATGTACTCACCCTCAGTCCCCCAATCTGATTAGACATGAGTCTGATATCCAGACTTAGACACTTATAACAGTTGCATTTATAATAAACATTTTTCCACAATATTTTTGATTGCATGCCACTCCATGAAGTATATTCCTATCTTTTGTATCAAACAGAGTGGCAGGAGTTCAAAGCTACATTCTTCCACCTTGTAAGAATGCTTAACTGCTTACAAGTAGCTTGCCTGCGGTTAAATATGGATTTCAGTTTGCATAACCAAATGAAACTTCCACCCCCCTCACCATACAGGTAATGCATAACTTCCTCCAATATATAACTCAATTGTATGAAAAAAAATCAGTCAGAGTTATTACCAAATGGATGATTTCTTAAACAACTATGGACTTGCAAATTCACATGCTGTAAAGTAACGGAGGTGCAGCCTTGCAGCTCTTAGTAGAAATAATATAGGACATCTTTCAAAGAAGAATTGCAACATCCATCATACTTCACAGTGCTCTAGGCAGGTTTGCAACCTCTTGTCATTTGATTGTCTATACAAATGTCTGTTTTGCTGAAATGTATGGTTATAGAGGTGATTCAGAATTAGGATGGTAGTTGCAATCAAAGGACACATTTGTAAGGTCACAGATTTGGGATCTTTTCAGAAATAGCAGCGCTGGCAGCCTTACATTTAGTTAGAAGCACAGCCAAGAGATAAATCTCAGGGCAAAAATAGGAGACATGTAACATTGCTCTCCAGTCATAGATTGAACTAGGAGTTGGTGCTACTGGATTAATTGCAGATCTTGGGCCCTTTCCAACATAGGAATTACAGGTTTAAACTGACAAACAGATTTCATTTAGAGAGAGAATCCTCCTAAATTATAAGATTTGAATGTCTTTATTACACATGAGAGTTAGGATAAACAAACATTTGCACCAAATCTCAAATGTTTAATTGCCTCTTTAGACCTATGTGACACAGCAACATTTTTCCTTGTGTTCCTGCAATACACCTTAATGCACAGCACATTTGTATTGACTTACACCTCAAAGCACAACTACAGTTAATGTCTGTATGTCATGCGTTGCGGTGCAGTACTTTAAAAAAGTGTTTTATCTCTTTTTCTCTTTATAAATTAATAAACTGCCTTAATGTGTTAACATGTGTGAATGTAATGCAACAAAACAGACCACAGAGGTCTGGAGGAGGACTAAAAGTCAGGACTGCAGGCTAAAATAACTACATGGCACCTTTGTGACTAATATACTTATAAGATAATATACTTAGGAAACAAAGTTTTATTTCCCCTTGCATTGTTTTTGAGAATGATTGATTAATATCAAGATAAATGTTGTATGTGTCTGCCCTATCCACAACAATGCTCCGCGCTTAGAACGATATACCCAACAGTATATATAGCATATATATAAATAACTAAATAAACAAATAAATAAATGAATAGCAGCTGCTTAAATAATAGGTAATATATATGTAGGCAATAATGAGTCAATTAAATCAATAACGTTCCTTCAGTATTGCAGCAGCGCTGTGTGCCCCAAATAAATAGGGTCCTTTTATCCAATCAAGTTCATAAAGTGCAAAGAGGGGAAACAGATGATAGGAATCCCACTAGTCAATATTGTCGTATTCCGTGAGGGCAGTTAATCCATTCACCAAGCGATACACCACGTGCTGGGACCCCCAATGAAAAACTCACTCACCAGAAATTCAACCAATATGAGCCTTGATTAGTATTAGTTGGTCTGCGCCACTTTCCAAACGACCACCAGATGTCAGTCTAACTCTCCGTAGCTCCAATGCAATATGTGGGAGAAATAAAATGTCCACATAGTGTGATACCGCTAAACACTTTTATTAAAACATCCAAACATCTCCCTTTAAAAACATGCGTACCAGATAATCAATAAATAAGAGCAAAGAAAACAAAGTGCACTGTGCCTGTTGCATCCTTCAATCTGACAGGGATGACAGGAGCGCTCACTGTGTGTAACTACAGCTGTGCGCTTCCTGATTCCTCGGTCGATGGAGTGCATGCGTCACTTCCGGTGCGTCACGTCCCTGACGTTTCGTCCCTTCCCAGACTTCTTCTGAGGGCGTGACACACCAGATAGGAAGCCGGTATTTATGTGTGTGATAGGCGCAGCTACCAATCAGCAGAGACATAGGTCCGGGGAAGGTCTTAGGTTCTCGCCCCTATGCTCAATACTGTCAGCAGTGGGAGAATCAGCCAACTCCGGACCGTCCCTCCTATAGATTGCACTGAGCGCATCAATACCGTTTTTTTTGTGGAAGGTGACCCATTCATATGAAACAAGTGCCTACAACGAGTTACTCAGTGTGTGCGCTGCGAATGTTACTCCACAGCGCAGCTACCGGAAAACAAACGGGAGCACTATAGACATTCTTTATAATTGCCATAAATATATTCTCTCTTATATAGTGCAATATTCCGCAATAAAGAACTTGCATAGCACTTATTCATCATACCAAACCCTCTTTCAGTATAATGACATAATGACCAAATAAGTAAAATGCATAGCAATTTTTAGATATACGGAAACATATCAAACCACAATGCTGAATTACATCTTAAACCAGATAAAAGGTAAACTTCATACTGCTAACTGAAGATTAAACGAAAATAATGGTATATCTCAATTACATACAATAGATTGCACTTAGTAAATACATTTAAAATGGCGGTACTGGAAAAATGGCCAAAAAGGATTAAAAACGACCACTATAAATAAAATGATCAATACTATTAAAAACCAATATAAAATCCATTATAAAATTAAATTGGAAAGCGTTAGAGAGTGTTAAAATGTATATATTAAATAACACGAAAGTTATATACCCAAGGTGTACCTAATTTTCACTGATGAAGCAATTAATGTTGAGTTCTACGTTGAGGCCCTTGGGCGAAATCACATCCACAGAATAGATGCACTGAGTTTCGCGTTTGGATAACTTCTGGATGCGATTTATGCCTCTCCAATAGGGTTTGAGGTGTTCTATCCCCCAAAATTCTAATCCTGTCAGATCCCTATTATGTTTTAATTTGAAATGCAGTGAGACGTTGTGATCCTTATAGCCTATTTTAATGTTGTGTATATGTTCAGCTATTCTCACCCGCAATATTCTTTTGGTGCGGCCTATATAGATTAGACCGCATGGACATTTTAATGCGTACACTACAAAGGTACTGTTGCATGTAATAAACTGTTTAATTTCAAAATTGCGATTATTCACCGGAGAATAGAAATTGTCAACACCTCTAAGAGGTCTCGAGACCTCTCTGCAGGCTTTGCATTTCCTGCATGCAAAGAAGCCATTACGGTCCCAAAATGTCGGAGGGCGCTTAGGAGGATCAATCACTTTTTTTACTATTCTGTCCCCAAAACTCGTGGTTTTCCTATAGATAAATTATGGTACAGGAGGTAGTACTGTAGTGAGTTTCTTATCCATCAAAAGTATGTGCCAGTGTCTTTTAAAAATTTCCTCAACTTCCTTGTATTGAACATGGAATTGGGAAATAAAACCCCATTCTTTATTCTGATTTATTTGAATTTGTGATACCACAGATCCCACTGGACGTATTTCTTGTAAGCATGTGGATCTAGCCATTGTTGCCACTTCTTCGACCACCTTCTTCAATATTATCGGGTCATAACCTCTGACTTCAAATCTCTCTGTGAGAACTTTGGATTGGGCCAAGAACTGTGCCTCTTCCGAGCAGTTTCTTCTTACCCTCATAATCCGACCCTTCGGAATATTACGGAGCCATAACGGATGATGGGCAAGTAACTGTTCCTATCAGTTTTTTTTTAATAAACTTTTGTTTCTAGTTTATCGTTCACTCTATAAATGGTGACATCCAAAAAGTTTATTTCCTCTTTATGCCAGTCTGAAGTAAGTTTAATGTTGTTACTATTGTTATTCAAAGCCTGTATGAATGCTTCCAATGAATCGGATGTGTCATCCCAAATGAAGAACAGGTCATCAATAAAGCGCTTGTAAAATATTAATTCGGGCCTTTGTACTCTAAAAATGGTCTTATCCTCCCACTCCGCCATAAACAAATTGGCGATGCTGGGCGTGAATTTCACGCCCATCGCAACGCCTCTTTGTTGTGAGTAGAATGCACCGTCATACCAAAAATAATTATGACTAAGGCAGAAATCCAGGGCATTCCTTAGAAAAATCTTTTGGTTGTGGGGGAGATCTTCTCTTTGGCTAATGGCCCAATTGAGTGCTAATAAGGCATCATCATGCTGTATAATGGAGTAAAGAGAGGAAACATCAGCTGTAACCAAAATTGCCTGCTCTCTTCCTGTCAAACTCACATTTTGCAAACAATTTAGAAAATTCTTAGTGTCCCTTATGTATGAGTGAGTTTTAATAACACTTTTTTGCAAGAACCGGTCCAAATACTGGCCCATTCTGGCAGAGACCGAGTCAATGCTGTTGACAATAGGCCTAGCCGGAGGGTTGGATGGGTCTTTGTGGATTTTTGGCAAGGTGTAGAACGTGGGGATCCGGCTACTGGATGGTAGCAGGAATCTTTTTTATTTGTCCGTTAAAACACCACTTCTTGAACCCATATGCACTAAAATGTCCAACTCTTCCCTATAAGGTTGGGTGGAGTCATTATCTAGACGTTTATATGTAACCTCGTCTGAAAACATATCCATAACCTGGTTATGATAATACTCCATGTATAATAAAGATGCAAAAATACTCTTGCGCACAGGTGTATTGGCTAAAAGATCCCAAGGGTTCAGGAAGGACTGTGGATTTCGGCCTTGCTGCTCTTAAGGATGGGATTGTCCTAATATTAAATGAAAAGAAAGAAAAAAAAGGAGCGCACCAGCCTAGTGCATTATCCTTGACAGATTTATTAATTAAAAGCAAGATAAAATCTACTCACAAAGGTTGAAGAAAAAAATTGCATTGTATATGGCACAGAGGCGATTAGTCCAGTGGTAGCAGTTTTCCAGGTCCCAGGAAGGAGGCGTACGGACTACTGCTGGCTAACGCGTTTCGAAGGTTACCCTTCTTCATCAGAGCCTTGATCAGGCTCTGATGAAGAAGGGTAACCTTCGAAACGTGTTAGCCAGCAGTAGTAGCAGTTGTAGCAAAGTGTAATTTCTTCAGTGTTGTCACGTGAAAAGATATAATAAAAAATGTACAAAAATGTGAGGGGTTACATAGTTACATACAGTGGGGCAAAAAAGTATTTAGTCAGCCACCAATTGTGCAAGTTCTCCCACTTAAAAAGATGAGAGAGGCCTGTTTTTGGCTCTCACAGATCTGGATCTTCTTATTTAAAAGGCTCCTCTGTCCTCCACTCATTAGTATTAATGGCAGAGCTGTCGAAGGACACCAGAAACAAAATTGTAGACCTGCACCAGGCTGGGAAGACTGAATCTGCAATAGGCAAGCAGATTGGTGTGAAGAAATCAACTGTGGGAGCAAAATTGAAGACATACAAGACCACTGATTATCTCCCTCGATCTTGGGCTCCAGGCAAGATCTCACTCGGTGGGGTCAAAATGATCACAAGAATTGTGAGCAGAAATCCCAGAACCACACAGGGGGACCTAGTGAATGACCTGCAGAGAGCTGGGACCAACGTAACAAAAGGCTACCATCAGTAACACACTACACCGCCAGGGACTCAGATCCTGCAGTGCCAGACGTGTCCCCCTGCTTAGGCCAGTACATGTCCAGGCCCGTCTGAGGTTTGCTAGAGAGCATTTGGATGTTCCAGAAGAGGATTGGGAGAATGTCATATAGTCAGATGAAACCAAAGTAGAACTGTTTGGTAGAAACACAACTCGTCGTGTTTAGAGGAGAGAGAATGCTGAGTTGCAACCAAAGAACACCATACCTACTGTGAAGCATGGGGGTGGCAACATGCTTTGGGGGTGTTTCTCTGCAAAGGGAACAGGATGACTGATCCGCAAAAATAAAAGAATGAATGGGGCCATGTAACGTGAGATTTTGAGTGCAAACCTCCTCCCATCAGCAAGGGCATTGAAGATGAAACGTGGCTGGGTCTTTCAGCATGACAATGATCCCAAACACACTGCCCGGGCAACGAAGGAGTGGCTTTGTAAGAAGCATTTCAAGGTCCTGGAGTGGCCTAGCCAGTCTCCAGATCTCAACCCCATAGAAAACCTTTGGAGGGAGTTGAAAGTCCGTGTTGCTCAGTGACAGCCCCAAAACATCACTGCTCTAGAGGAGATCTGCATGGAGGAATGGGCCAACATACCAGCAACAGTGTGTGACAACCTTGTGAGAACAAAGTATTGAGATAAACTTCTGATATTGACAAAATACTTATTTTCCACCATAATTTGCAAATAAATTCTTTCAAAAATCAGACAATGTGATTGTCTGGATTTGTTTCCACATTTTGTCTCATAGTTTAGGTATACCTGTGAAGACAATTACAGGCCTCTCTCATCTTTTTAAGTGGGAGAACTTGCACAATTGGTGGCTGACGAAATACTTTTTTTCCCCACTGTAGTTACATAGTAGGTGAGGTTCAAAAAGTCCATCAAGTCCAACCTATGTGTCTGATTATATGTCAGTATTACCTTGTATATCCCTGTATGTTGTGTTCATTCAGGTGCTTATCTAATAGTTTCTTGAAACTATCAATGCCCCCTGCTGAGACCACTGCCTGTGGAAGGGGATACCACATCCTTGCCGCTCTTACAGTAAAGAACCCTCTACGTAGTTTAAGGTTAAACTTCTTTTCTTCTATTTTTAATGAGTGGCCATGAGTCTTGTTAAACTCCCTTTCACGAAAAAGTTTTATCCCTATTGTGGGGTCACCAATACGGTATTTGTAAATTGAAATCATATCCCCTCTCAAGCGTCTCTTCTCCAGAGAGAATAAGTTCAGTGCTTGCAACCTTTCCTCATAACTAATATCCTCCAGACCCTTTATTAGCTTTGTTGCCCTTCTTTGTTCTCGCTCCATTTCCAGTACATCCTTCCTAAAGACTGGTGCCCAGAACTGGACAGCATACTCTAGGTGCGGCCGGACCAGAGTCTTGTAGAGCGTGAGAATTATCATTTTATCTCTGGAATGAATCCCCTTTTTAATGCATGCCAATATTCTGTTTGCTTTGTTAGCAGCAGCTTGGCATTGCATGCCATTGCTGAGCATATCACCTACTAGGACCCCCAGGTCCTTTTCCATCCTAGATTCCCCAGAGGTTCTCCCCTCAGTGTATTGATTGCATTCATATTTTTGCAACCCAAATGCATTATTTTAAATTTTTCTACATTGAGGGGTGTACCCACCTCTGTGAGATACTCTGTGTGTGTATATATATATATATATATATATATATATATATATATATATATATATATATATATATATATATATACACACCCACAATCAGGTCCATAAATATTGGGACATCAACACAATTCTAATCCTTTTGGCTCTATACACCACCACAATGGGTTTGAAATGAAATAAAGATGTGCTTTAACTGCAGACTTTCAGCTTTAATTTGAGGGTAGATACATCCAAATCAGGTGAACGGTGTAGGAATTACAACAGTTTGTATATGTGCCTCCCACTTTTTAATGGACCAAAAGTAATGGGACAATTAGCTGCTCAGCTGTTCCATGGCCAGGTGTGTGTTATTCCCTCAGGATCCCATTTACAAGGAGCAGATAAAAGGTCCAGAGTTCATTCCAAGTGTGCTATTTGCATTTGGAATCTGTTGTTGTCAACTCTCAATATGGGATCCAAAGAGCTGTCACTATCAGTGAAGCAAGCCATCATTAGGCTGAAAAAACAAAACAAACCCATCAGAGAGATAGCAAAAACATTAGGTGTGGCCAAATCAACTGTTTGGAACATCCTTAAAAAGAAAGAACACACCGGTGAGCTCAGCAACACCAAAAGACCCAGAAGACCACGGAAAACAACTGTGATGACCGAAGGATTCTTTCCCTGGTGAAGAAAACACCCTTCACAACAGTTGGCCAGATCAAGAACACTCTCCAGGAGGTAGGTGTATGTGTGTCAAAGTCAACAATCAAGAGAAGACTTCACCAGAGTGAATACAGAGGGTTCACCACAAGATGTAAACCATTGGTGAGCCTCAAAAACAGGAAGGCCAGATTAGAGTTTGCCAAACAACATCTAAAAAAGCCTTCAAAGTTCTGGAACAACATCCTATGGACAGATGAGACCAAGATCAACTTGTACCAGAGTGATGGGAAGAGAAGAGTATGGAGAAGGAAAGGAACTGCTCATGATCCAAAGCATACCACCTCATCAGTGAAGCATGGTGGTGGTAGTGTCATGGCGTGGGCATGTATTGCTGCCGATGGAACTGGTTCTCTTGTATTTATTGATGATGTGACTGCTGACAAAAGCAGCAGGATGAATTCTGAAGTGTTTCGGGCAATATTATCTGCTCATATTCAGCAAAATGCTTCAGAACTCATTGGACGGCGCTTCACAGTGCAGATGGACAATGACCCGAAGCATACTGCGAAAGCAACCAAAAAGTTTTTTAAGGGAAAGAAGTGGAATGTTATGCAATGGCCAAGTCAATCACCTGACCTGAATCCGATTGAGCATGCATTTCACTTGCTGAAGACAAAACTGAAGGGAAAATGCCCCAAGAACAAGCAGGAACTGAAGACAGTTGCAGTAGAGGCCTGGCAGAGCATCACCAGGGATGAAACCCAGCGTCTGGTGATGTCTATGCGTTCCAGACTTCAGGCTGTAATTAACTGCAAAGGATTTACAACCTAGAATTAAAAAGTGAAAGCTTAAAGGATGATTGTTAATCTGTCCTATTACGTAATTCCTACACCATTCACCTGATTTGGATGTGAATACCCTCAAATTAAAGCTGAAAGTCTGCAGTTAAAGCACATCTTGTTCGTTTCATTTCAAATCCATTGTGGTGGTGTATAGAGCCAAAAAGATTAGAATTGTGTAGATGTCCCAATATTTATGGACCTGACTGTATATATAATATATATATATATATATATATATATATATATATATATATATATATATATATATATATACCAACCTTCTAAAATGCTAGTTCTCTGACAGTCTTGACTGAAGCCGTTTGATTAGCATAAAAGTTAAGCAAACCTCATTTCCAAACAGAGAGTTTTTGCAATGACAGCCTGATTATTCTCTCAATACACGATTACATTACATTCTCAAGGCTTTTTATTGCTCATTTATGTTTTTATCCTTTTGTAAATACCTGGAAGAAACAAAGCTATTCTCTTTGATCTTTAGTGTTTATTGTTTATTAAAGAACCTACACTTCCACAGAAAATATGAGCATATTTGTTTTAAATATTGTTATAGCTGAAAAATCCTCTTTTAATCTGTATTCCTTTCTGAGGGACTTAGCCTCATTTACACTAGTGGCAAGGACCGCCGTGCCTCTGAAAAGTGATCAGAGGTGTTTGACTGGTGGTGAGGAAGCAATATGTTGATCCAAAGACTTTTGGAGGGGTCTGTGTCCTTTTTTTTAAAGAAGCTGGCAATGAAATATCAATTCTCCTCAATGTAAGCTGTATATTTTTTCTTTCTTTGTAAATGTCAATTTTGCAGCATACAGCATGAATGAAAAAAGTATGTGTAGAGTCCCCCCCAAAATACTAGACCACATGAGTCTGGAATGGATTTTAAAGAGTACCCCAAGCAAAAAAGAAAAAACAGCAAAAACGCAATAAAGTAAACGGTAATAATATACACACAGTTTTTGACAAGTCCTTTAACCAGTTGCCGACCGCCGCACGCCGATGTACGTCGGCAGAGCGGCACGGGCAGGCAAAAGGGCTTACCTGTACGTCCCTGCCTGCCCGCGGGTGGGGGGTCCGATCGGACCCCCCGGTGCCTGCGGCGGTCGGCAAATCTCCCCCGGCGATCGGTGGTGAGGGGGAGGCCATCCATTCATGGCCCCCCCCTCGCGATCGCTCCCAGCCAATGGGATCATTTCCCTGCCTCTGTATTGTACACAGAGGCAGAGGAAATGATGTCATCTCTCCTCGGCTCGGTATTTTCCGTTCCGGGCCGAGGAGAGAAGACTGTAATGTGAGTGCACAACACTACACACACACAGTAGAACATGCCAGGCACACAAAACACCCCGATCCCCCCCCGATTGCCCCCCGATCCCCCCCCAATCACCCCCCTGTCACAAACTGACACCAAGCAGGTTTTTTTTTTTTTTTTTTCTGATTACTGCATTAGTGTCAGTTTGTGACAGTTGGTGTGTTAGGGCAGTGAGTGTTAGCCCCCTGTAGGTCTAGGGTACCCCCCTAACCCCCCCTAATAAAGTTTTAACCCCTTGATCACCCCCCGTCACCAGTGTCGCTAAGCGATCATTTTTCTGATCGCTGTATTAGTGTCGCTGGTGACGCTAGTTAGGGAGGTAAATATTTAGGTTCGCCGTCAGCATTTTATAGCGACAGGGACCCCCATATACTACCGAATAAATGTTTTAACCCCTTGATTGCCCCTAGTTAACCCTTTCACCACTGATCACCGTATAACCGTTACGGGTGACGCTGGTTAGTTTGTTTATTTTTTATAGTGTCAGGGCACCCGCCGTTTATTACCGAATAAAGGTTTAGCCCCCTGATCGCCCGGCGGTGATATGCGTCGCCCCAGGCAGCGTCAGATTGGCGCCAGTACCGCTAACACCCACGCACGCAGCATACACCTCCCTTAGTGGTATAGTATCTGAACGCATCAATATCTGATCCGATCAGATCTATACTAGCGTCCCCAGCAGTTTAGGGTTCCCAAAAACGCAGTGTTAGCGGGATCAGCCCAGATACCTGCTAGCTCCTGCGTTTTTCCCCTCCGCCCGGCCCAGCCCAGCCCACCCAAGAGCAGTATCGATCAATCACTGTCACTTACAAAACACTAAACGCATAACTGCAGCGTTCGCAGAGTCAGGCCTGATCCCTGCAATCGCTAACAGTTTTCTTGGTAGCGTTTTGGTGAACTGGCAAGCACCAGCCCCAGGCAGCATCAGGTTAGCGCCAGTACCGCTAACACCCACGCACGCACCGTACACCTCCCTTAGTGGTATAGTATCTGAACGGATCAATATCTGATCCGATCAGATCTATACTAGCGTCCCCAGCAGTTTAGGGTTCCCAAAAACGCAGTGTTAGCGGGATCAGCCCAGATACCTGCTAGCACCTGCGTTTTGCCCCTCCGCCCGGCCCAGCCCAGCCCACCTAAGTGCAGTATCGATCGATCACTGTCACTTACAAAACACTAAACGCATAACTGCAGCGTTCGCAGAGTCAGGCCTGATCCCTGCGATCGCTAACAGTTTTTTTGGTAGCGTTTTGGTGAACTGGCAAGCACCAGCGGCCTAGTACACCCCGGTCATAGTCAAACCAGCACTGCAGTAACACTTGGTGACGTGGCGAGTCCCATAAGTGCAGTTCAAGCTGGTGAGGTGGCAAGCACAAGTAGTGTCCCGCTGCCACCAAAAAGACAAACACAGGCCCGTCGTGCCCATAATGCCCTTCCTGCTGCATTCGCCAATCCTAATTGGGAACCCACCACTTCTGCAGCGCCCGTACTTCCCCCATTCACATCCCCAACCAAATGCAGTCGGCTGCATGAGAGGCATTTTTATGTCCGCCCGAGTACCCCTACCCAACGAACCCCCCCAAAAAGATGTGTCTGCAGCAAGCGCGGATATAGGCGTGACACCCGCTATTATTGTCCCTCCTGTCCTGACAATCCTGGTCTTTGCATTGGTGAATGTTTTGAACGCTACCATGCACTAGTTGAGTATTAGCGTAGGGTACAGCATTGCACAGACTAGGCGCACTTTCACAGGGTCTCCCAAGATGCCATCGCATTTTGAGAGACCCGAACCTGGAACCGGTTACAGTTATAAAAGTTACAGTTACAAAAAAAAGTGTAAAAAAAAACCACATACAAAAATATAAAATAAAATAAAATAGTTGTCGTTTTATTGTTCTCTCTCTCTCTATTC
Source organism: Lithobates septentrionalis (assembly GCA_037952835.1). Lineage (NCBI taxonomy): Eukaryota > Metazoa > Chordata > Amphibia > Anura > Ranidae > Lithobates > Lithobates septentrionalis. The sequence goes on from JBBDGP010000243.1 coordinate 4,652,085, forward strand.
TCTCTCTATTGTTCTGCTCTTTTTTACTGTATTCTATTCTGCAATGTTTTATTGTTATTATGTTTTATCATGTTTGCTTTTCAGGTATGCAATTTTTTATACTTTACCGTTTACTGTGCTTTATTGTTAACCATTTTTTTGTCTTCAGGTACGCCATTCACGACTTTGAGTGGTTATACCAGAATGATGCCTGCAGGTTTAGGTATCATCTTGGTATCATTCTTTTCAGCCAGCGGTCGGCTTTCATGTAAAAGCAATCCTAGCGGCTAATTAGCCTCTAGACTGCTTTTACAAGCCGTGGGAGGGAATGCCCCCCCCAACGTCTTCCGTGTTTTTCTCTGGCTCTCCTGTCTCAACAGGGAACCTGAAAATGCAGCCAGTGATTCAGCCAGCTGACCATAGAGCTGATCAGAGACCAGAGTGGCTCCAAACATCTCTATGGCCTAAGAAACTGGAAGCTACGAGCATTTTATGACTTAGATTTCGCCGGATGTAAACAGCGCCATTGGGAAATTGGGAAAGCATTTTATCACACCGATCTTGGTGTGGTCAGATGCTTTGAGGGCAGAGGAGAAATCTAGGGTCTAATAGACCCCAATTTTTTCAAAAAAGAGTACCTGTCACTACCTATTGCTATGATAGGGGATATTTACATTCCCTGAGATAACAATAAAAATGATTTAAAAAAAAAAAAAAAATGAAAGGAACAGTTTAAAAATAAGATAAAAAAAAAAAATAATAATAAAGAAAAAAAAAAAGCACCCCTGTCCCCCCTGCTCTCGCGCTAAGGCGAACGCAAGCGTCGGTCTGGCGTCAAATGTAAACAGCAATTGCACCATGCATGTGAGATATCACCGCGAACGCCAGATCGAGGGCAGTAATTTTAGCAGTAGACCTCCTCTGTAAATCTAAAGTGGTAACCTGTAAAGGCTTTTAAAGGCTTTTAAAAATGTATTTAGTTTGTCGCCACTGCACGTTTGTGCGCAATTTTAAAGCATGTCATGTTTGGTATCCATGTACTCGGCCTAAGATCATCTTTTTTATTTCATCAAACATTTGGGCAATATAGTGTGTTTTAGTGCATTAAAATTTCAAAAAGTGTGTTTTTTCCCCAAAAAATGCGTTTGAAAAATCGCTGCGCAAATACGGTGTGAAAAAAAAAAAATGAAACACCCACCATTTTAATCTGTAGGGCATTTGCTTTAAAAAATATATAATGTTTGGGGGTTCAAAGTAATTTTCTTGCAAAAAAAAAATATTTTTTTATGTAATCAAAAAGTGTCAGAAAGGGCTTTGTCTTCAAGTGGTTAGAAGAGTGGGTGATGTGTGACATAAGCTTCTAAATGTTGTGCATAAAATGCCAGGACAGTTCAAAACCCCCCCAAATGACCCCATTTTGGAAAGTAGACACCCCAAGCTATTTGCTGAGAGGCATGTCGAGTCCATGGAATATTTTATATTGTGACACAAGTTGCGGGAAAGAGACAATTTTTTATTTTTTTTATTTTTTTTGCGCAAAGTTGTCACTAAATGATATATTGCTCAAACATGCCATGGGAATATGTGAAATGACACCCCAAAATACATTCTGTTGCTTCTCCTGAGTACGGGGATACCACATGTGTGGGACTTTTCGGGAGCCTAGCCGCGTACGGGACCCCGAAAACCAAGCACCGCCTTCAGGCTTTCTAAGGCCGTAAATTTTTGATTTCACTCTTCACTGCCTAGCACAGTTTCGGAGGCCATGGAATGCTCAGGTGGCAAAAAAAACCCCAAATGACCCCATTTTGGAAAGTAGACACCCCAAGCTATTTGCTGAGAGGTATAGTGAGTATTTTGCAGACCTCACTTTTTGTCACAAAGTTTTGAAAATTGAAAAAAGAAAAAAAAAAATGTTTTTCTCGTCTTTCTTTATTTTCAAAAACAAATGAGAGCTGCAAAATACTCACCATGCCTCTCAGCAAATAGCTTGGGGTGTCTACTTTCCAAAATGGGGTCATTTGGGGGGGTTTTATGCCATCTGGGCATTTTATGGCCTTCAAAACTGTGATAGGTAGTGAGGAGTAAAATCAAAAATGTACGCCCTTAGAAATCCCGAAGGCAGTGATTGGTTTTCGGGGCCCCGTACGCGGCTAGGCTCCCAAAAAGTCCCACACATGTGGTATCCCCATACTCAGGAGAAGCAGCTAAATGTATTTTGGGGTGCAATTCCACATATGCCCATGGCCTGTGTGAGCAATATATCATTTAGTGACAACTTTTTGTAATTTTTTTTTTTTTGTCATTATTCAATCACTTGGGACAAAAAAAATGAATATTCAATGGGCTCAACATGCCTCTCAGCAATTTCCTTGTGGTGTCTACTTTCCAAAATGGGGTCATTTGTGAGGGTTTTGTACTGCCCTGCCATTTTAGCACCTCAAGAAACGACATAGGCAGTCATAAATTAAAGGCTGTGTAAATTCCAGAAAATGTACCCTAGTTTGTAGGCGCTATAACTTTTGCGCAAACCAATAAATATACACTTATTGACATTTTTTTTACCAAAGACATGTGGCCGAATACATTTTGGCCTAAATGTATGACTAAAATTGAGTTTATTGGATTTTTTTTAGAACAAAAAGTAGAAAATATCATTTTTTTTCAAAATTTTCGGTCTTTTTCCGTGTATAGCGCAAAAAATAAAAATGGCAGAGGTGATCAAATACCATCAAAAGAAAGCTCTATTTGTAGGAAGAAAAGGACGCAAATTTCGTTTGGGTACAGCATTGCATGACCGCGCAATTAGCAGTTAAAGCGACGCAGTGCCAAATTGTAAAAAGTGCTCTGGTCAGGAAGGGGGTAAATCCTTCCGGGGCTGAAGTGGTTAATACAAATAAAATCCTCCAAAAATGTCCCACGATGTACATACACTATCAATCATTTCATCCAGTGATATAAATCCAAGTCAATCACGATGCCTGCCTGCTAGTGTTGGGCCAATGATTCGGGCCACGCAAAAGTTTGGCTCGAAGATCGCTTTTTTGCCTGTTCAGCGAACAAACGAAATAGCATGGGGCTCGGCGGTGCATTCTAGGGCCCTAATCAGATGAAGCATTGCACCTGACCGGTTGTCAGAGCCCTGACCAGACAAAGTCATGATGACTTTGTCCAATCAGCTCAGTGCTCATAGTCCCACTCCAAACTATAAAAGGTTCCTTCCCATAGAAAGCTTTTTCAGTGTGTTGCTAGATAGAACAGGGCTCAGTTTGCTACTAGCAAGTTATTGTATTCACTTATTGTGAGTAGGGAGGAGCCTGATGTTCGAGTCCATCAAATGAGGCCTATCAGCGCCCATCAAATCCAGCGCCCATCAATGCAGCCTAAGGGTGCCCATTAATGAATGTTTGCTTGCTTCGATTAATTCGGGAGTCGGGACACAGACACGGTCCTCCACCGCCGCTGCGCCTCTGACACTATGTGCGAACTGAGCGGCGGTTGCCTGCTGATGCTGAGAGTAATTTGCTTGCTGCAGAGAGAAGAGAGTAGGAACACCAGTGGCCGGGGGGCCCTAGGCAGCAGGTAGCACCAGCCCTGTGTGTCACTATAGTGTAGTGTCCGTGTTGTGTGTTAGTGTAGTGCAGTGTTTAACACAGAATTACATAACATTTAGGGCTGCATACCCTTTCTTTTTTTTTGGTTGCTGCGTGTTTTCGTTTTTTTGTTTTGTTTTGTTTTTATTTTGTTTTTTGTTGTCTCTTGCCTGCCCCATTTTTTTTAAATTGTCAGCCACAGTTTTTCTGACTACAATGCTGGTGTTCCCCCTTTTTTATTTTTTTTTATAGATTTTACATTTCTGTCAGCGACAGTCCGCAATTTATATAGCTACAAACACCACTTTTCATTAAATAAAGAGCATCCAATCACACATTTTCCAGTTTTCCATCATGTCTGAGAGGCCAACAAGGATAGGCAGATGTTCCCATGCCACTATGAGGGGGCCAGCAGCGTCTGTGTCCACAGGCAAAGGTGGACGTGGTCTGTCCTCAGGCAGGGCATGTTTTTCTCTGTTTAGTGATGTTGTCCATGCTATCCAGCCACAGCATGCAGAGGAGGCGGTGGACTGACTTACTAAACCATCCTCATTCTCCTCTATCAAGCTTACACTAGTTCACTCCACCGCATTTACCAGAGTGGCCTATTCTGTCTCCTTGTCCACAGCTACTGCTGCCATAGCTCCATCATCATGTACTGAGGAATCAGCTGAATTATTTGAACACAGTGTCAGTCCTGTGCCCTCCATAAGTAACTGTAAGGAGTTACAGGTTGCAGGCACCACCAACACCCAAGGCCCAATTTTTCCACACCTGTGTGATATTGTTGAGAGCAGAATCCAATCCTGCATTTGCCAAAGATACCTGTGATGGTTATGGTGTGAAGGCACCACCAACACCCAAGGCCCAATTTTTCTGCACCTGTTACTTCTATTCAAAGTCTGGGAAAGAGACACCAGATTAACCCCTGAGTATACTATAATTTGGCTTCTTCACATAAGGCTTTCTCGCTGTGGTGCAAAACTGTGTTATTTCCATCCAAAGCCTGCCAAAGAGACACCTGAATTTATCCAAAAAACCTTGAATCTTGTTCCAAGTGCACTAAAATGTGCCCTCATCATACAGACTAGCTTCCCAAGCCATTGTTTACAAAATAAAAAAAGCTTGCAGGGAAAACTAATTTAAATGTATATTTTTTCTTTATATTCAGTGAGGGAAAAAAAGTATTTGATCCCCTGCTGATTTTGTACTTTTGCCCACTGACAAAGAAATGATCAGTCTATAATTTTAATGGAAGGTTTATTTTAACAGTGAGAGAGAGAATTACAACAAAAATATCCAGAAAAATGCATTTTAAAAAAGTTATAAAATGATTTACATTTTAATGAGTGAAATAAGTATTTGACCCCTTCGGAAAACATGACTTAGTACTTGGTAGCAAAACCCTTGTTGGCAATCACAGAGGGCAGATGTTTCTTGCAGTTGGTTTGCACATATCTCAGGAGGGATTTTGTCCCACTCCTCTTTGCAGATCCTCTTCAAGTCTTTAAGCTTTTGAGGCTGACATTTGGTTACTCAAACATTCAGCTCCCTCCACATATTTTCTATGGGATTAAGGTCTGGAGACTGACTAGACTACTCTAGGACCTTAATGTGCATCTTCTTGAGCCATTTTTCGGTGCCCTGGTTGTGTGTCTTGGGTCATCGTCATGCTGGAATACCCATCCACGACCCATTTTCAATAATCTGGCTGAGGGAAGGAGGCTCTCACCCAAGATTTGACAGTACATGGCCCGTCCATCGTCCCTTTTATGCGGCAAAGTTGTCCTGTCCCCTTAGCAGAAAAACACAACCAAAGCATAATGTCTCCACCTCCATGTTTGACTGTAGGGATGGTGTTCTAAGTTGGGGTCATAGGCAGCATTTCTCCTCCTCCAAACACTGCGAGTTGAGTTGATGCCATTCTCATGATCATTGAAACTCCACAAGGTGAGAACTTGCATAGAGCCCCGGACCGAGGGAGATTGATAGTTATTTTGTGTTTCTTCCACTTGCGAATAATTGCACCAACTGTGGGGCGGCACAGTGGTGTAGTGCATAGCACTTTCACCTAGCAGTAAGAAGGGTCAATGGTTTGAATCCCAACCATGACACTACCTGCCTGGAGTTTGCATGTTCTCCCTGTGCCTCCGTGGGTTTCCTCCGGGTAATCTGGTTTCCTCCCACACTCCAAAGATATGCTGGTAGGTTAGTTGGATCCTGTCTAAATTGTCCTTAGTATATGAATGTGAGTTAGGGACTTTAGATTGTAAGCTCCTTGAGGGTAGGGACTGATGTGAATGTAAAATGTATATGTAAAGCGCTGCGTACATTGATGGCGCTATATAAGTACCTGAAATAAATAAAATAAGTAAACTGTTGTCACCCTCTCACCAAGCTGCTTGGCGATGGTCTTGTAGCCCATTCCTTGTGTATGTCTACAATCTTGTCCCTGACATTATTGGACAGCTCTTTGGTCTTGGCCATGGTGGAGAGATTGGGATCTGATTGATTGTTTCTGTGGACAGGTATCTTTTATACGGGTAACAAGCTGAAATTAGGAGCACTCCCCTTAAAAGAGTGCTCCTAATCTCATCTTGTTACATGTATAGAAGACACCTGGGAGCCAGAAATCCTGCTGATTGATAGGGGATCAAATAATTATTTCACTCATTTCACGGTGAGGAATCAGCCCAGAACTACACGGTAGAATCTTGTCAATGATCTCAAGGCAGCTGGGACCATAGTCACCAAGAAAAGAATTGGTAACACACTACGCTGTAAAGGACTGGAATCCTGCAGCACCTGCAAGTTCCCCCTGCTTGAGAAAGAACATGTACAGGCCCATCTGGAGTTTGCTAATGAACATCTAAACGATTCAGAGGAGAACTGGGTGAAAGTGTTATGCTAAGATGAGACCAAAATCAAACTCTTTGGCATCAACTCAACTCGCCGTGCTTGAAGGAGGAGAAATGCTGCCTATGACCCCAAGAACACCATCCCTACAGTTAAACATGGAGGTGGAAACATTATGATTTGGGTTTATTTTTCTTCTAAGGGGAGATGATAACTTTGCCAATGGGCGGGCCATGTACTTTCAAATCTTGGGTGAGAACCTCCTTCCCTCAGCCAGAGCATTGAAAATGTGTCTTAGATGGGTATTCCAGCATGACAATGACCAAAAACACACAGCCAGGGCACCAAAAAGTGGCTCAAGAAGCACATTAAGGTCATAGAGTGGCCTAGCCAGTCTCCAGACCTTAATCCCATAGAAAATATGTGGAGGGAGCTGACGGTTTGAGTTACCAAATATCAGCCTCAAAACCTTAAAGACTTGGAAAGGATCTGCAAAGAGGAGTGTGACAAAATCCCTAAAGAGATATGTGCAAACCTGGTGGCCAACTGCAAGAAACGTCTGACCTCTGTGATTGCCAACAAGGGTTTTGCCACCAAGTACTAAGTCATGTTTTGCGAAGGGGTCAAATACTTATTTCACGCATTAAAATGCAAATCATTTTATAACTTCTTTAAAATGCGTTTTTCTGGATATTTTTGTTGTAATTCTCTGATAATTTCTTTGTCAGTGGCCAAACGTACAAAATCAGCAGGGGATCAAATACTTTTTTCCTCACTGTATGTCAGTTTTGCTGCAGCAGGTTCGATACACGATACAGATGTCCCACTTTACAGGTAGACTAAGGGGACCCCCAAGGCACTATACACTTTTTTTTAATCCAACAAACTTTTTATTACACATAAAAAGAGGCATACGGAAAAAAAAAGGGGGGTTACACATTAAACTCTAATAGACATTGTTACAAACAATAATTGTCAATGCAATGGTTTACAGATATCAAGAAATCAACATAAATGGTATTACAGTCAAAAGATCCCAGAAGGGAAGTCATGCCAGGGTTCAAATGTATGTATGTCTAGGTAAACAAAAAGTCATCATAAGTCCATAAGTCTCACATGCTCATAATGATCAATACTATCATAGAAGCGGGAGCGGAGATGCTCTGGGATGGTTTATGATAGTCAATCAATCAATGGTTCTTCCTCTGTTGAGATAGATGCCAGATCCAGCCAACAATCCAATATTTTGTGGTACTTTACTGGGCATTTCTATGTGTGTAAGTGACCTTTTTATAAGGTAAGGACATATTAACAACCGCCGTCCAGTCCCAGAGTGTGGGTGGGGAGGCCTGGAGCCACACTCTCGCTATTAATAGTCTGGCTGTAAACAACGTTTCCTGTAGGAAAATGTGTTAATGTCTTTTACTTTCCTGCTCTGGAAGTACCCCCAGCAAACACTTTTTAGGGCACAGGGTCAGTGGGGAGCCCATTTGGTTGTGTAAGAATCAGACCCCCTGTTCCCAGTATGCCTGAATGACAGAACAGGACCACAATATATGGTAAAAGGAGCCGCTGGCCTCTCCGCATCCAGGGCAGGAAGGATCGTGGTCATTTTTATACCTAGATATGCGGATAGGGGTGAGGTAATATCAATGTAGTATATACAGCTGGGTAAGCCTATCAGATCGATTTGGAGATACCAACTTACAGAATGCTAGCACGTCTGTCCACTACTCATCCTCCAGCTCCTCCAGGTCTGCGTCCCATCTATTCTTCAGCCGGAAGGCTAAATCAGTCACTGCCGGCTGAAGAAGACTGCTGTAAGAGGTGGATATCAGCTTTTTAGAGTCTGTGCCCATGGAGACTTTCAGTGGGGAAAGAGATGTGAAATCATGGACGGAGTCACCAAATTGGGCCTGCAGCGCGTAGCAAGCTGGAGAAAGCACAACAAGCATTGATTTAAGCTTCTTGCCTGACTTGACACCATTGCTATTATATACTTGTGCAAGATACAGTACACAACCCCATGGTTAATCCATAGTGCAACGTCAGGTATAGTAATTAATTATGAGAGGCGTGAGTTGTCCCAGAGAGGTGTGTGGGTGTGAGTGGCAGGAGCCTTTAGCCTACGTTTTACTAGCTCCTATATTTTGCAATGGTGATAGACCAAGCCCTTACGGCCTCCTATGGTATTGGGGTCTTGAGTGGCACTGAGGAATATCTGAAAGGGGTGGACAACCCGGTTAGCTGATTGTGGGCATGCTAATGTGAGGTATGTTGCCTGTCCTCTTTGTCAAAGTAAAAAAATAGGAAATTTGAGTAGCCAGGTAGTAAACGTTGAGGTCCGGGAGGGCAGTGCAACCCATATCTGTGGGGTTTTTAAGAGTGTGCCATGAGAGTTTTTGTCGGGAGTTACATCACACAAACGAGTTAAGTCCATTGCTTTAAATACACAGAGTGGCAAGTATACCAGGGAATGCCAAAACATATAAAGGAGTTTGGGCAGCAGAATCATTTTAGTTAGATTTCTGCATGCCATATCCCCAAGAGGAAGGCAGGAACAAGTTTGAGTTTTAGTTTTAAGTAATGCAAAAAGAGGCTCTAGGTTAAGTCTAGTATATTCTTCTGGGAACCTGGTAACCTAAATGCTCAAATATTTAATCTGATTCGCATGCACTAGGGGAATACCAGCTTAATCAACATTTGGGAATTCGAAATCCAGGGGGAGGATTTGGGATTTATCCCAGTAAATTTGTAAACCGGAATATGCCCCAAAATGTTTGTGTAGGGCAGCTGCTAAACAGAGGCACGCATCTTCTTGGTACAGAAGCATATCGCCAGAATTTAAGCTGACGGTTTCAATCAGTAATGTCGATTGCAAATCTTTAATGGCAGGGTGTGCTCTGATAGCTATTGCTAATGGTTCCACCTCCAGGGCATAGAGTAGCGGGGACAGAGGACATCTATAACATGTGACCCTATGTAAGGGGAAGGGGTCCAAGATCCTGCCATTAACTTGGATCCTAGCAACTGGGGACTGGTATAGTAGTTAGGTCCACTTGACAAACTTGGGACCAAATCCATATCTGCAAAGGCATTCCCACAGGTATTTCCATTCTACGTAATCAAATGCCTTGGCAACATCTAGATTGACCACTATACGTGAGCCTACCGGGTCGTGGGTAGCTTGTAAGTTCAAGAAAAGTCTTCTTAAATGAAAAGCATTGTTTTTGTTGGACATAAATCCAATTTGACCCCTCGTGGATCAATTTGAGGATCACTTTGTCCAAACAGAGCGCTAGGATTTTGGCCAAACTTTTCTTGTCTAATTGTAAAAGGGAGATAGGGCAATATGATTCAGGGAGTGAGGGGACTTTTCCAGGTTCCATGCAGGAGGGGTAGGAAAATCTGTAAGGTGAACTTACACAGGACCCCCTCCTCACCCCCCCCCCCAGTCCCGCTGACCTGCCTCATGGCGATCTCCTGTTCTGAGCCCTGCTATAGCCGCCTCACAGCTCCGGGACTTAGAAATCCCCTCGGCATTCATGCGTCTTCTTCCCAGCTGAGAGGATGGGCTATGTGGGTTCCGATTGATTGGCGCCAACCAATTACAATGCTCCTAAACATCCCTCCTAAAGGGGTATGTTTAGGAGATTAAGCTCCTGGGGATTTCTAAGCCCTAGAGCCGTGAGGTGGCTATAGCAGGGCTCAGAACAGGTGAAATTACCGTTTAAATACTTCTCGCAGTCTTGGAACTAGGACTTCCCTAAACTAAGTGTAGAATTCCAATAGAAGTCCATCAGAGCCTGGGGCTTTTGGCTGTAGCTAGATGTGCAATGGCTTCACCTATATCATCAGTGGAGATGGGGCTTCCAATTGGCTAATTTCGGAGGGGGACCAGGAGGGAAATTGTACTGAATGTAGAAAAGTAGCTAGTTCCTCGAATGAGTAACAATGACAATAAAATAAGACTATGTGACATTATTGACAGGAAGTGTGGAGAGCCAGAAGGCATTCAACTTCCATATCCAGGCCGAGGGGGAAGCCTGTAGGTTCAGAGTCACCCAATAAGGTGAGTGGTCAGACAATATTCGAGCCCCAAATCCCACATCCTCTAAATTCAGCCCAAGAAGTTTAGATACTAAAATATAGTCTATGTGCGCCATAGTGGAGTGGGAGGCGGGAAAGCAGGAATATCGTTGGGTGCCTGTGCCTCCAGGTGTCGATGAAGGCGAAGTCCGCCAACAAACGACCAAATCTTATCAAAGAGGGATGTGAACTGGATACATCAGGGCCCTTTCTATCAAGGGAAGGGTCTATCGCCATATTAAAATAGCAGGGAGTGTGGGGTATTGCGCCATAAAGGTTAGGCCATCATGCAAAGCAGTGCCCTGAGGGTCTGATTGCAGTGTTAGGCGCTGAAACTGTATGTGTTTGGCAGCAAGGATCGCCATTCCTCTGGAATGTGAAGTAAAGGGGGCTTCGTATATCCAAAACGGTGAGAGTACATTTGCATACAATGACCATAAAGTAAATTGCATGTAAAGCAATAATAAGCAGCATAATGTGAACATTATGAAGGGTATCAATGTAGCAGCAAGTGTAGAGTTCCGAAAAACCTTGCTGTAATAGATTTGAGTTAACATTAATAGCAACAACCAACATAACAAGAAAATATAAACAGTCAAAAAATTAAAAAAAGTTATAGACTCTAGACTCCTCGTGTCTGAATCTGCCCTGTTTGGCAATAGCACCTGAGTTTTTCTTAGGAGGCGACATCGCAATGCAGTAGGAAGGGTTGCACACTCAGAGAGAGACAAGTAGGGAGAAATTGGACAGGAGATCTCCAGGATTAATGGATTAAGGATGTTCGTTCGGTGATTGATTGATATTGATTTTTCAAGTACGGTCAATGTTCTGGAGTTCTGCCGTGAACCGAACCGGGGAGTGTTCGGCCCAACTCTACTGCCTGCCCAACACAGAAAGAAATAAAAACACTGCCACATTTGAACCATTCACTTGCCTACTGTCAAATGACAGAGTGAGCAGATGATAGCTGATACACAAGTGGTCATGTCAATATATGATCAATGACCATACCCTAATGAACTTGTTTGCAGAAGGTACCAACCACACCACTGTCCTCATCAACATGTCCCCTGGCAAGGTACATCCCGTGTTAAAGGCAGGTGGCATGGTATGGTTCAGGGAAGGCCACATGCCTGTTCACCTCTGAAAAGGTTAATAAATGGATGTTCATTCATAAATGACTACAAGGAAAAAGATCTGCAAGTCTAAGTACATATTTTTTACAGGTGAATCTTCAGCTGGTCATACAATGTTGGATTTTTGTTTGCATGTTCATAGAAAAATAGTTTGTCAGAACATTCTTTTTTGTCATTAGAGATGAGGCCAAGGTGTGGTCCAAACTTTGGCTGTTCAGCCTTTAAGATGAATGCCTGAATATTTACCAGTTTGGAGGGAGCCAAACATTATATATAAAAGCGGAATTGCAACCACTGTTATACATGACAGCTTCCCACTGTCAAGGGTTGTTAAGGACACCTGCAGGTACAGGCACCTCCGAGTCCTTAACGAGCAGTGATGTCACCAACGGCGTTCATTTACATGGCTAGAAATCCCTGGCCATTTAAGCAAAGGGGCAGTATCCTAGTGCTGTCATTTAACATATGTGGTCATTTTTATATACAGTCAGTGACATTACTGAGAAACCTCCGCCCATTGTATTTAACAGTTATTATCCACCAGACTTTCCATTTGGCGGGTGATAAGTGAACAAGCATGGTATGTCTTAGCGGTGACATTTTTTTTCTTTCGGCTTGTTGTCAGCTGACGGACATTGTGGTCTGCATCGTTGGATGATGTGATTGATGATGAATTTAGAATTAAGGACATTTTTCTTTAAATAACTTTTCAATTGTTTGGGTGTCTTTATTTCTAGGTTATAACTTTTTTGAGGGGTAGGGGTACTATGTACTTCATACTCAATTACATAGTGGGGCTGGTGGAGCCCAGATTCTGAAAAGCCCTCTGTCCACAGACCCCCACAATCACTGGGCAAAGGCAAGCCTTTTCACTCATCAACATGGGAGATGCCCCGCTGACAAGGCACTTCCCCAATGTTAAGGGCATGTGGCCTGGTATGGTTCAGGAGGGTGCCATGATTAAGCTCTGGAAGTAAGGAGAAATATGTGGGAGCAATGGTCTGGATCAGGGTTAGGCAACCTTTGAGAGGTGGAGATCTACCTGGACAACAAGGAAGAGATCATAGGTCCCTGGGATGCGGCTCCCCCCCTTTTTTTTAAGAAGTTAACCAGAGAGCCACCAATGAGAAGTAAGGACAAGGACGGCATGGAGAAAACTTAGAAAATATAATAAAACTAATTTCACTGTAAAAATACAAACGTAGCCTACCTTAGAAAGTTAGCTTCAGCCAGAAACTCAACATTCACTTTCATTCACAATAACTGGAGAGTAATTGGTCACCCTCTCAACATCTGGTGCTGCAGGCTGACTTGCTTGATTAGTTTCAGACCTGGCTTTCTGCTTTGCGTTCTGACCAGTGTAAGTAGTAGGTAGGTCAGTGTACAGAAGTCAGTAGTAGGTAGGGCATTGTACAGAAGTCAGTAGTAGGTAAGGCAGTGTGCAGAGGTCAGTAGAATGTACAGTAGGCCTGTGTACAGAGTTCAGTAGTAGGTAGGCCAGTGTACAGGAGTCAGAAGAATTTAGGACAGTGTACAGAGGACATTAGTAGGTAGGACATTGTGCAGAGGTAATTAGTAGGTAGGGCAGTGTACAGAGGTCAGTAGTAGGTAGGGCAGTGTGCACAGGTCAGTAGTAGATAGGACAGTGTACAGAGGACAGTAGTAGGTAGGGCGGTGTACAGAGGTCAGTAGTAGGTAGGGCAGTGTACAGGGAAATGTAGGGCAGTGTACATGGGTGAGCAGGACAGGGGGTCAGCAGAGCAATGTACAGGGGGCTCAGGAGGGCATGGTACGGGGGCTCAGGATGGCCTTGCACAGGTGTGTCAGGAGGGCATGGTACAGGGGTGTCAGGAGGGCATGGTATGGGAGAGTAAAGGGGATAAGCCACTGGAGGCCTCAGAGGGGGCATGCCACTGGGGGCCTCAAGTGGAGGGCACGCCACTGGGGTATCAGGGGGCACATTACTGATTAGTTTGGAGAGCATAAAACTAGGGGCTAAGGATGACAAAAAAAGATTCAGAGATGCAGCTACTGTGGCAGATCTAACTGTGCTTGTGCTGTCCCCAGCCAGCCTTTCTCTCTAGTCCATCCCACATCATGTCATTCATAAGTGCCTTGGATGAACTGAGGAGGAGGGAGGGGTCAGCACAATGCACCCCAGCTTAGATGCCTTCTGAAAGAGCCAGACCCCGGCCGCTGTCATCAGCGGCAGATGCTTTCCTAGCTCCGCCTGCCCACACGCTGTCATCTGCAGAAGATTATTTGCTTGCTCTGCCTGCCCATTGTCAGCGAAGGCTCTTCGACCCGCAGCCAGAACCTCACTGCATAGATGGCACAGACCTCCCATGCTCCGCAGCCGCACATAAGCAGAGGGCATGCTGCGGGGGGCGGGGAATGCCTTTGTTGGCTTTTGACAGGTTCTTAGCACTTACGGCTTTCCTGCGCAGCTCTGCCAGTTGCGAGTTGGCAAGGCAGGGGCAAGCATGTGATCTACCAGTCACCTACTCGCGGTTCACTGGTAGATCGCGATCGACAGGTTGCTGACCCCGGGTCTCTATGAATCAAGCTGAGGCTGCTTTTACCTGCTAACCACTCGGGCCGAGTAAGGTGTGCGGTGGCCGGGCTATCTCTTCCTATTTCTGTAGTATACTTTGGGTCTGGATGGACCTTCCCTTAGCCTGAACCCTCATTAGTCAGCGGCAGCCAACTCATCGGACCTTGACAGTCCGAGCGGGGACCCTTCCTATTTCTGCAGTATAATTTAACTTGAAGTCTCTTAAAATTTTACCCAGACCTGCTATTTAAATGAAATATTAATCAGACATATTAAACAGGTTTCATTACACTATGTGCTATTTTTGACGAACAAAAAATAAATTCATTATTTTCCATCCTTTTCCCTTAAATTTTCTCAAAAACTGTCAATTTCACCCCAATAACCATTACAGAATCAAATGAACATTTTAAAAAAAAAATTTTAATAAAATTCCACAACAATGATGAACGGCCAGCTTTAGAAAGGTTGCAGAGATCTCTGATGATTTGTGACTACTCGAGATTTAAGTACAAAAATTCCAATGCACAAATAAGTCTTTTAAACTTGCCTCTCAAGCATGTCACCTGTTAATACACTACACTCTGAAGGCTCATACACATGATGCGAAAATCAGATGGAAAGATTCGTAGGACGAGCTGTCTGCTGATCTTCGGATCGTTAGTACAGTGCTTTCGGGGGTCAATTCCGCTTTTCGTCAGACAAAAGCTGGATGTGCAGACTATAAAATTTTTGTCGGATGGGAACTCAACGTCCGATTTTTTTTTATTAGTCTGGTTTTTCGTACAAAAAAATCGTAAGAGCAAGACTACGCATGCTCAGAAACAAAAGAATACATACAAAGCTATTCAACACA
Organism: Lithobates septentrionalis; assembly: GCA_037952835.1. NCBI lineage: Eukaryota > Metazoa > Chordata > Amphibia > Anura > Ranidae > Lithobates > Lithobates septentrionalis. The sequence continues at coordinate 4,667,148 of JBBDGP010000243.1, forward strand.
TTGGGTGTTATTTACTAAAGGAAAATACACTGAAAGTGCACTAGGAAGTAAAATCGCTGTAGATGCGAAGGGGACGTGCAAGGAAAATAAAAAACAGCATTTTAGCTTGCACATGATTAGATGATAAAATCAGCAGAGCTTCCACTCATTTCAGATCTACCCCTTAGATTTAGAGCGACTGCACTTCCAAGTGCACTTTCGGTGCACTTTCAAGTGCACTTGCAGTGCAAAGTGGATTTGCCTTTCGTAAATAACCCCATTGCATCACTTCTGACGTTGTCTTCAACCATACGAAAATTTTCGTATTGTGAGTAACCTTCTTACTTTTGACTAGCATGCCACAAAAAAACGGACGATTGGTCGTCTGAAAATATAAGTGTGTGTATGAGGCTTAAGGGACTCTTCCATGTTTCCCACATTCTCTCTTTATTTTCTCTTTCCCTTGTAGAGATAGTTACTCTATTCATTTTACAATCTCTAAAGTGATATTAAAAACCAGGCTGTCTAAGATGTATCCTGAAGTCTCTTTACTATGCTTTTGACACTGCGGTCACGAAGGTTCAATGCTACAAACATGGTGGACCTGCTTTAATGTTAGGAGGTTCTGGACGCAGGTACATGCCTTGATATTTTCTGTAACTATGGTAAATATCCCCAAGAGAGCTCAGGTGGCTCTTCTAAATGAACCAGTGGATGGTATTCCTAAACATACGCACTCATTAATCCATTAATCTTCTATATGTTCTTGGCAGCAAAGATAGCTATAGTCACTGCATGGAAATCCCCAGTAATTAATCTTTCTCTTATGAAAAAGGCTACATTTGAGAAGATTTGGGATCTGTGACTTCTCTATCTACAAGTTCCATCTAGGTTATAGGCGCTGGTTGGTGGCAGGGGGGGCGGGCTCTTGACAGACTTTCTGTTTTGCCTTCTTCTATTTATTTTCCCTTATTTCTTTTTCTTTGACTCTATCCTTAGCTCTGTGCTATTCTTTTCTGGTTGCCTGCTTGGCATACACCATTACCATTTGAAGGGCAATGGTTCTATGTATGGTACAGCTTGGAGTCTGAGGACGGGCTAAGGCCTGTCTGGATACCACAAAAGATTTTTTGATAACAGAGGGCAGTGTATGCTGTCTATTTGTCCATGTTATATGGACTTGATGCTTTCTATATTGGTAATGATGATAACTTTTTTTTATCCTTCACTTGCATATAGTTCTATTGTCCAGTTCAGGACTATTTTTGATTTCTTTGCGTGATATTAAAGGCTTGATTTGTTAAATTTAAATAAAAAAGGTGTTGTACTTACCTGTTTTTTGCAATGGTATTGCACAGACTGATCTCTTATCTCCTCTTCTGGATTCCCCTGTCAGCACTTTCTGCCCCTTCTTCTTACAAATACCTCTTCAGCAAACCATGTGCTGAGGGGGTACCAATGGGGGTGCACTCCTGAGCCGTGCTGTGTGCATCTGTAGACACCATAGACACACGCATTGCAGCTCGGCAATGCCGCCCGCTCGCTTCTTACAGGATCTGACTGTTAGTAGCAGGAACCAATGGCTCCCACTGCATGAATAGTCTGCTGTGAGAAGAGGAAGAGGGAGAAGAGCTGCTGCAGGTGGGCACAATGCTGGATTTTTTGGGGGGGCAGGTTTTTAGAGATAGGGATGTGGAAAATGCATAAATTGCATTATGGTATAAAAATGCTTGGGCTTTAGGTCTACTTTAAAGTTTTTACTGAATTGTCAATTTTGCTGTGCACTTTTTTTTACTTTAAATACTTCATTATCTGCATCTGACTGACTGCATTTCCATATATTTGCTTATATTTTAAAGTTCAGTCTAATTTTACTCCCAAGATGAACTTAAAGTTATTCTGTTTAAGTGTTATTGCAAGTTGATGGAATTAATTATAAATGAAAAAAACAAAAGCAGCTGGACTGCCTGAAGCAAATCATTAAGTCAGCACAATCTGCTATCACTAATCATCAATAAACAACTGTATTAGATAAATAACATTTCAGATTTTCATAATACGTACACCTTATATCTGCACATTTTAAAATGTAGATCTGAACAGAGATCACCCTGTTAATTAATAAACTGGGGGAAAAATTACTTAATATAAGGTAAGACAATTTAGCAAAACATTTGTTCCTTTTCTTTTTAATTTTCATCATTTATAACCGCTTGCCGACCAGCGCATGCCAATGTACGTTGGCAGAATGGCACTGGCAGGCAAAAGGTCCCCTTTAAGAAGGGGTGTCTCGAGCTCGTGCGCGCCTGCTGTGGTCTCCGTGACCGCGGGTCCCATGGACTCGATGTCCACCGGGTGCCCGCAATCGTGTCACGGAGAGGAAGAATGGGGAGATGCTTATGTAAACAAAGCATTCCCGTTCTGCCTAGTGACAGGACAGTGATCTACTGCGCTCTCTGATCGAGAGCAGTGATCACTGTCCTGTGTGTTCAAGCCCAGCCCCCTCACAATTAGAATCACTCCCTAGGACACACTTAACCCCTTCACTGCCCCCTAGTGGTTAACCCCTTCACTGCCAGTGTCATTTACAAAGTAATCAATGCATTTTTAAACGCACTGATCGCTGTATAAATGACAATGGTCCCAAAAATGTGTCAAAAATGTCCGATGTGTCCGCCATAATGTCTCAGTCCTGATAAAAATCGCAGATGGCTGCCATTACTTATAAAAAAAAAAGAAAAAGAAAAATACCATAAAACTATCCCCTATTTTGTAGTCGCTATAAATTTTGCGCAAACCAATCTATATATACGCTTATTGCCATTTTTTTTACCAAAAATATGTAGAAGAATACATATCAGCCTAAACTGAGGAAAGATAGGAGAGATACTTATTATAGCAACATTTTTCAAAATTGTTGCTCTTTTTTTGTTTATAGCGCAAAAAATAAAAACCGCAGAGGCAATCAAATACCACCAAAAGAAAGCTCTATTTGTGGGAAAAAAAAAGGACGTCAATTTTGTTTGGGTACAACATCGACGACCACACTATTGTCAGTTAAAGCGAAGCAGTGGCGAAACGCAAAAAACGCCCTGGTCTTTGGGTAGCCAAATGGTCCGGGGCTGAAGTGGTTAAAGAGATTTGACTGCCCTAATTATACAGTGGGAATGATGGACATCAACATATTTTAGGACACCAGAACTGAATGAACAAGAGGATATCATCTGTTGAATCAAACAGATGTGGAAAGGTAAAAAAAGAGCCAAAAGACAAGGAAATTGCTTTCTTTACTACTGTATTAAAAAAGGAAGTGAAAGGTAATGATGTTTATCATAAATATTTTTTGTTCAGCATATTTATTTACATGACAAGTAAAAAAAAACTGTTTTTTTTTTGTGCAGCACGTTTACTATTTGATTCTGTACTGAGTGCAAGAATGCTGTAAGTATTGTACTTATGAAAAATGTGTACCCTTACTGATTCACTGATATACCAGACACAGCAGATACAAGCAAGTAAAATGAAATTGTCCAAAGCAATATAGGAGAGATTGTATAAGTGAGCATCATTTTGACACTTGTTTTTTGTCACAGATTTTAACTAGAACAGTGACGGCGAACCTATGGCACGCGTGCCACAGCTGGCACGCAGAGGCCTCTCTGTGGGTACGCCAGCTCATGAAGCCAGCACTGGCAGGATAGGGGGAGAATCCCTCAGCCAGGCAGTCACTTGCACTGGCAGTGAAGACAAGGAGGAGCCGGCTCCCTTTCTTGCATCAGTTCCAGTGGCGTTGGCGGGGGGGTGGGCAGCCAGTCATCTTGCCCCATGTGCATCATTTAGAGGGGTTTAAAGTTACTCCTCTGCTATTCCGAGGGTCTATGCTGCAGCTTATGCCTCCCCTGGACTCCTACACCTCCGGTGAGGAATTCAGGCATTCCTCTCTGCGGCACCCTATTCCAGCTCCCCCTGCCCCAGGACTATTTTGGTCCAGCCCGTCACTCTGGCAATTCAATCTGTGGAACAGCGGAGGGGGAGGGGCGGTGCTTGGAGCAGATCATGACCATGGGAGGGGTGCAGTGGCTACTAGCTGACCTCCCGGCAGCTGGGATACCAAGGAGCGGCTGGATGGCAGGGACTCCTGCAATACTGCCCACCTGCTGCTGAGGGGAGCCCTGATGTGATGGACGATAAGGTCATGGAGAGGTAAGGAGGAGGATGGATCCTCTGATCTTGATTGTACTGTGTGTGTGTATGGGGGGGTGTAAGTAGTGCAGGAAGTATGTATCAGGTAGATCAGTGTATGTGTTAGGTCAGTGTAATGGTCAGATAGGTCAGTGTATGTGTCAGGTAGGTCAGTGTATGTGTCAGGTAGGTCAGTGTAATGGGCACGTAGGTCAGTGTATGTTGCACAGTGCATTCTGAGCACAATACATTCCTGAACCCCGCATTCTGAGCACAACGCATTCCTGAACTCTGCATTCTGAACACAACACATCCCTGAACCCCGCATTCTGAGCACAACACATTCTTGAACAATGCATTCGGAGTACAACGTATTCCTGAACCCTGTATTCTGAGCACAATGCTTTCCTGAACCCTGTATTCTAAGCACAACGCATTCCTGAACCATGCATTCTGAGCACAACGCATCCCTGAACCCCACATTCTGAGCACAACGCATTCCTGAACCATGCATTCTGAGCACAACGCATTCCCGAACCATGCATTCTGAGCACAACGCATTCCTGAACCCTGTATTCTGAGCACAATGCATTCCTGAACCCCGCATTCTAAACACAACACATCCCTGAGAACCCATCATTCTGAGCACAATGCATTCCTGAACCATGCATTATGAGCACAACGCATTCCTGAACCATGCATTCTGAGCTCAACGCATTCCTGAACCCTGCATTCTGAGCACAACGCATTCCTGAACCATGCATTCTGAGCACAACCCATTCCTGAACCCTGTATTCTGAGCGCAACACATTCCTGAACCCTGCATTCTGAGCACAACGCATTCCTAAACCCTGTAATCTGAGCACAAAGCATTCTTGAACCATGCATTCTGAGCACAATGCATCCCTGAACCCCGCATTCTGAGCACAACGCAATCCTGAACCATGCATTCTGAGCACAATGCATTCCTGAACTCTGCATTCTGAGCACAACACATTCCTGAACCCTGCATTCTAAGCACAACGCATTCCTGAACCATGCATTCTGAGCACAACCCATTCCTGAAACCTATATTCTGAGCACAACGCATTCATGAACCATGCATTCTGAGCACAACACATTCCTGAAGCCCGCATTCTGAGCACAACGCATTCCCTGAACCCCACATTCTGAGTACAACGCATTCATGAACCATGCATTCTGAGCACAATGCATTCCTGAACCCTGCATTCTGAGCACAACACATTCCTGAAGCCCGCATTCTAAGCACAATGCATTCCTGAACCATGCATTATGAGCACAACCCATTCCAGAACGATGCATTCTTTTTTTTTTTTTTTTTTGAGTTTGAAAGTAAAGTTTATCAAGTTATTGAAAAAATACATCAATCAAGAGAGAGAAAGAGGAGCACAACGCTCATCGAGTACAAGTTATAAAAGTGGTACAGCGGTTTTATAGGATGTCAACAGTAAATTTTGAATAGTCATAGACTTGTAACATAAACAAATACGTTGCTATGGGCATTGGGAGTCTCGGCACCAGAGCCCCTTCTGGGAACTAACTGCTCTGATGATCCAGGAATCCCCGAGCCCACCTCGCTACTAACATGTGGAAAAATGTCTAGGATATAGATACACAACTTTAGAAGCCGGAAAAATAATAAAAAGGAGAAAACTGAAGGGAGCTTGTATCTATATGACAACTGAATACCATGTTAATAACGTATTTATACAATCATTACTTTAATCAAAAAAGCCAACTGGTCAGTCGACCTCTCAGGGTGGATTAAACTTTGGCCGGTTGATCCGGACCGAAGCATGTTATGCTTGGGGGGTAGGGGGGTATTACGTTTGAGAATCTGCCCTGAGAGCCTCCTTGAGGCTAATAACCAAGGTAATAGAAAGTACCGAGAGCCTGAGGGACCAGTATTAAAATAGGGAGAAAGCAGAGGAGTGAGAGGGGGAAAGAAAGAATTTAGGAGAGACAGAAGGGATAGAGGGGGTGAAAGGAGTAGCTGATCGTCAGGAGTGATGGGAAGGAAGTGCACAGGAGACCCCTAAGGGAGAGAGATTGAGAGCCCTCCAACTATGAACCATTCTTATGAACTATCGATCACACATACAGAGGGTGCCCCACTAGATTTGCCCAGGGTTCCCAAATAATTTTGAATTTGTCTAGGGTATCTAGGATAGTGTTGGATATTTTTTCTTGCAGCATGATCCAAGTAATCTTTTGTTTGGCTAACCGAATGGACACTTTCGGTGATTTCCAGGACCGGGTGATGGTCATTTTGGCCCCCACTAGAATAAACTGGATCAGCTTCTGGGTATGTTTGGAAATTTTAAGGATGGGACCATTAAGCAAAGCAATAGTTGGATCTTGTTTCAAAGTACAACCGCATGTTCTGCGGATAAGGGAGGAGATCTTGTTCCAATACATTCTGATTTTAGGGCATTCCCATAGTATGTGTAAAAGAGTCCCCACATGACCGCAGCCTCTAAAGCAAAGAGGCGACGTTTGCGGGTAGAATTTGGCAAGACGTGACGGTACCAGGTACCAGCGTGTAAGAATTTTCAGCCCTGCTTCGTTTATTGAAGTATTAACCATACCTTTAAAGGAGCGGGTAAAATTAGTATGCCACTTATCCAGGTCCCAGCTGAAGTCAAGATCCCGCTCCCAGCTCGTCATGTATGCTGCTTTTTCCGTGGGTTCCGCCAGGGATGAATAGATTAGAGAGATACCACCTTTGGTGTCTGAGGCCGAAGCACACCATTGTTCATAAGGCCCTTGTCAAGCCACCATTTGAAGGCTCGAATATCTAAGCCAGGTGTAAAATTATGATTCCTGAAGATATGTGCCAGGGGGTGCCAAGTAGAGATGAGGGGTTTGAGCTTATGAAGGGCGTCACATAGTTTCATTGAGTGAGATAATGTGGGTGCTAATATAGGGGGACATTTTTTGGGGATATTCCAAAGCAGAAAGTCTAAGGTGAAACCAGGGACCGCCTCTCGCTCCATGCTCACCCAATCTGGTTTGGGTCCTTTCATATAAATAGTTGAGAATTGGCTCAGTTGCGCTGCCTGATAATACCACCAAAGATTAGGAACCCCTAGTCCTCCCTTTTTTCTGGGCCTAAAAAGCACCTCTTTAGAGAACCTGTGGCCTTTTTTATCCCATATAAAGCGAATTATGGCAGATTGTAGGCGTTGAATGTGCGATTTGGGGACTGGGATGGGTAAGGAACGAAAGAGGTATAATAACCTAGGTAGGAGTGTCATTTTAACCGCGTTCACTTTACCTAACCACGAGAGCTTATATAGCGACCATTGGGTCAGGTCGTCTGTGAGCTTTTTGATCATGGGGGGAAAATTATGTTTATAAAGTGTATCGATACCGGACGTAAGGTTAATGCCAAGATAAGGGATGGATGCGGAATTCCATGAGAATGGAAATTTACTCTTTAGGGTGTTGACGATGTCTTGAGAAATGGAAACATTGAGAGCGACTGATTTGGATACATTAACCCTAAGTCCGGAAGCTAATTCAAAGTCTTGTAAAAGTTGCAGTATGTTGGGGATGGAGATTAGGGGAGATGTGACGAACAGGAGGACGTCATCCGCGAATAAAGCGCATTTGTGAGTACTTTGCCCACAAACGAACTCCATGGATGTCTGGGTGTTGTCTAATCGCGATGGCTAAAGATTCGATAGCCATCGCGAAAAGAAGGGGGGAGAGGGGACATCCCTGCCTTGTTCCCTTCTGTATAGAAAATGTATCTGATAGATGTCCTTGTAATCTCACCTGTGCCTTAGGTTGATGGTAGAGGGCTCTCAAGATATTAATAAAGTTTGGGCCAAAACCCCATTTACTTAAAATTGTGAAGAGGTAGGGCCAACCCACTGTGTCAAACGCTTTTTGGAGATCTATGGAGAGGAGGAGGCCCCCCTGTGGAGGTCCCCCATCCTACCCCAATCTCATTAGGGAGACTGCATTTATTGCTCTCCGTATCTGGTCCGGTCCCTGTCTCCCCGGTATGAACCCCACTTGGTCCTTATGTATGTAGGTACCTATAAAAGAGGCGAGTCTATTGGATAGTATTTTTGTCATAAGTTTTAGATCGTTATTAATTAATGAAATAGGTCTGTAGTTACTGACTTCGCTGGGGTCTTTACCTGGCTTGGGTATGACCGAAATAAAAGCCAAATTGGCATTAGGATCCAGCGGGGATGCTTTGGTTAAGGAGTTGAAGAGGCGGACCAGGTACGGAGAGAGGGTATCTATAAAAGTTTTGTAATAGTGGTTTGAGAAACCATCTGGGCCTGGGGCTGAATCTTTTCTAAGCCCTTTTATGACTGCTCGGATCTCGGATTCTTGAAATGGGGATTCCAAGATGGAGCGGTGGGATTCAGAAATTTTAGATGATGGGATTTTCTCTAGAAAAGCATCCAATTTTTGTTGAGAAATTGGGCAATCGTCGGAGTACAGGTTGGCATAAAAGGATTGGAATGATTTAAGGATTTTACTTGGGTTTTGGGTGTGCGACCCGGATTGGGTTTTTATTTTGGGTAGGGCAAATGACCTATGTTTCGGAGTAAGTTTGGCCGCTAACTGGGGGCCAAATTTGTTCGCGCGCAGATAGAAACTGCCGCTGAGCCAATGAAGGTGCTTTTCTGCGTTGGAAGTCAGGGCTGAGTTAAGGGATAGTCTAATAGTATCAAGTTTAGAGAGAGTGGTAGGATTGGGGTTCAGTTTATGGGACCTGCTGAGATTTTTGAATTCTTTCTCTAGCTTCATGATATCTATTTGCCGTTCTCGCTTTAATTTGGCCGCAAATTGAATCAGTTTCCCTCTGATTACCGCTTTGTGGGCATTCCAAAGAGTAGTAGGGGAGATGTCCTCAGTGTCATTCATTAGGAAGTACTCTTTAATATCCTTTTCTAGTATAATACAGTGGACGGGGTTAGATAAGATTTTCTCATTTAGGCGCCATCTGCGAGAGCCAGATGGGGACAATGAATTGGATATTCCTAAGATTACCAGGGAGTGGTTGGACCACGGAACATCGTGGATAGAGGCGTGGTTAGCATTTTGAATATCAGAGTTCGACATGAAAATGTGGTCGATTCTAGCATATGTCTTGTGGGGTGCTGAGTAGTGTGTATAGTCCCTTGTTGAGGGGTTTAATTCCCTCCATGAGTCAATGAGGCCCACCGAGTGAAAAAGTCTGGCAATCTGGAGGCTCTGTTTGGGGGGTTGTTTAAGGTGAGGGATCCCCTGAGCTGCTTTATTTAGGATCTGATCAAATGTGATGTTGGAGTCCCCACCCATAATCACCCTACCCTCAAAGTGGGGTGAGAGATTTGCCAATAAGGAGGAGAAAAATGTAGCTTGGCCTTTGTTAGGGGCATAATATGAAATGATAGTGTAGAGGTTACCTTCAATCAATCCTTTGACTAATATATATCTCCCATCAATATCTTTAACGGTTAAAGTGTGAGAAAAAGGGGTCTGTTTGGAGATTAGGATGGCTACTCCTCTTTTTTTCTCGCTGGCGTTTGCAAGGAAAAAAGTGGGGTATTTGTTGTGTAAAAAAGAAGGTGAATAGTTTGAGGGGAAATGGGTTTCTTGGAGGAGCACGACATCTACTCCTCTTGAATGATAGCTTTGGAAAGCTTTGCGTCTCTTGACGGGTGAGTTGAGCCCTTGGGTGTTATGAGAGGCAACCTTAAGTGCCCTCTGTAAAGGAAGTGGGTCAGCCATAGTCACAGAGGGAGTAACCCTGGTATGTTAGGTGCGCACCTACCCAGTTCCCTAATGAAGCAGCGCTGAGTCTGGGAGGGAGATCTTGCTGTCGCAGCGGAGGGTTCTGGATAAAGCCGGTCTCCTGTGCACATTCCTGAAATAGAGAGAAGGGAAAGGAGGGGAAGAGGGGAAAGAGGGGAGTGAGAAGAAAATGAAAGAAGAAAGGAAGAATCATTAAATAAAACAATCTAATAACTTCAAAAAAGTCTAGGCGTAAGAGCCCAGAAAAGCAATGAACTGGACTGAAAAGTTCAGTTCAAGTCTGAGACCCAAAAACAAAAGGGTCTCAGAAAAACAGGAACAACCTCAGCCGAGGTTGTTAGTCTGATGTAACCAGTGGGAGGGTCTCCCCTGATCACAACAGAAGGAGTGGCGATGCTAGCCCAGCCGAGCCGCCGGGTCCCCATCTATTGGGGAAATATGGAACCTAAAAAGCGTGAAAGTCACAAATTTTAAATATATACCCAAATAAAAGAAAGAAAACAAAAATGAGGAGTTGAGCCCAACCTCTAAGAGGTACATGGGCAAATCACTGCCTTAAATAAAAATGACAAAACAAAACCTGCCATAGGAGATATCCTACCAGTAATCGGGAAGGGGAAGGGAGGGTAGGAGTAGGGATATGGAAGGGAGGGGGGGGGGAAGTGAGATGGGGCACGACTTTATGCCCTGGTGTTCCCAGAAATCATTAAAACCTCAAGTGCGGTCCATTCTGAAAACCGAGGATAATTGTCTGAAGATATATATAAAAAAAAAAAAGGGGGGGGGGGGATAAAAACAACCCGGGATCATCTTCTTCCATCTTCATTTTGGGGAGATGAGTGGAGAAAGATCAGGTAAGTGCGACCATTTTCACTGATGGGTATATAGGATCGGATGGGGTGTACACAATGTACACAAGTACCCCTCATTCAGAGGGTATAACCTGGAGGGGAAAAGGTAGTCACATAGTCCTTGTAGAGCTGAGTAAAGACGAATTCATCTTGGAGGAAAGGAGTCGCGGTGGCGCTTCGGTTGCTGTTTGTTCCAGAGGGGAGTGATGGGGCTGCCTGGAGGGGGTCTCTTCGAGGAACTTGACTTGGAAGGAGGATCCTGGGGGGAAGCTTCTTGAGAGATGAATCCAAGTCGCAGGAGTAAGTGTTCACCTTCTTGGAATGAACAGAATCCATATGATCTTTCCTTATGTTGAAACTGAAGACGGAAAGGGAAGGTCCATCTATATTTAATTGATTTCTGTGAGAGGATTTCAAGAAGAGGTTTCAAAGCTCTTCTTTTTAGAATTGTAGTTTTGGAAATGTCTGCGAAGACTTGAATCTTGTTTCCTTGGAAGGATAAGGTGTCCAGGTTCCGAGATCTTTTCATGAATTCCTCTTTGGTTTCGTAATAGTGGGGCTTAACCACTATATCCCTCGGGAGCCCGTCCTGTCTGGGTGGTTGCAGCGCTCTGTGAGCTCTGTCAATCTCTAGTTTGTGGTCAGAGATATCTGGGATAGGTTCTTTCATGAAAAGCTTCACTGTGTCATGAACATTAGTTACAGCTTCAGGGATACCTCGAATGCGGAAGTTACCTCTCCGATTACGATTTTCCAAGTCGTCAATCTTCCCTAGTGCCGTATCAAGTTGTTCCTGCATCAATTGAATGTAGTCAGTATTTAATTGGTACGCGCAACAGTATGATCTACGGCTTGTTCGATCAAATCAATGCGGGCCCCCAAGCTCTGTAAGTCGGCCTTTATAGACGTTGTGATCTGCGCTGCATTTTGGGCCAGGCCTGTGGCCAGCATGTCTGAAAAACAGTTCAGAAGTTGTGCCATGTCTGACTGGTGGGGAGAGTTCAGAGGTGCAGCCTGTTGCATGGCAGGGGATGGGACGGGAGCGTGCAGTGATGGGATATGGAGCATATCAGATAAGGCCCTGTTAAAAAGGGAGTCTTTGCTGGTAGGGTAAGCAGTCTTGGAGGAGATATTACTCACAGAGGATCCCAGTGTGGTAGTGGCGAGCTGTTCCTCCTCAGGGATGTCTGCCATGAGGTCTCCGTCTCCTGTGTCTGCCTGTGAGGAGGCAGCGGCCGCCATCTTAGAAGCAGTGGGGTCGGGCAGGCCGAAGGTGAGTTTCCTGCTAACCGCTGAGCGATGTGAGCGGTTAGGCATATAAATTTGTGCCCACGGACCTCCTCTACCTGTGGGTGTTTAGCAGGGATGGTTCCGCTAAAGATTCCGGTGTCTGGGGACCGTGGAAGGCTCGGCTGTGACGGAGCTCCCGTTCAGAGCGTCTTCCCGGAAGTCCCGCGCATGCGCACTCTCCAGAACCATGCACAACACATTCCTGAACCCTGTATTCTGAGCACAACACATTCCTGAACCCTGTATTCTGAGCAGAACGCATTCCTGAACCCTGTATTCTGAGCAGAACGCATTCCAGAACCCTGCATTCTGAACACAACACATTCCTGAACCCTGCATTCTGAGCACACCACATTCCTGAACCCTGCATTCTGAGCATAATGCACTCCCGATCCCTGCATTCTGAGCGACTCTGGCAGAGTAATACATTTTTGGCCCCTTAAGGCTCATTTAGAGGTATAATCAGTCCCATCCTATGTACAGAGCCACTGGTAGATTTAATTCCCTCTTGGCACTTTGAAATAAATAAGTGGGTTTTGTGTCGCTGTTTGGGCACACAGGCTCAAAAAGGCTCGCCATCACTGTGCTAGATCAACAATAGTAAGACAATAATCAAGCTAGATTATACCAAACTTTTACAACCTTTGGAGAAAAAAACATGCACTTGTTTTTCTAGGTTATTTCATTACAATGCACTTATTACAATTTGTTCTGTTAATCTTTTTTATTGACTTACATTGACTTATTTGTAAGAATCAACGAGCCAAATTAAAACATTTTCACATTTGCCATGAAATATCCTATTCTTTAACCGTCAAGGTTTATCTTATACAACTTTAGAGAACAGTATGAAAAACAGCCTTGAGACATCATTGTGCTGACCTTGAATGTATTTGTATATGAAAATTCATATCCCTTGTTGGCTCCTGCTTTCTGTGGAGAGCTAAATTAATTTGGCTAGGCATCTCTCATAACCCAAACCATCCATTTCCTTTATTAATTTTTATATATTATTTTGAATTGATACAATAATGTACTTCCATTATTTTTTTTTACCATATTACCTTTTTTCTTGTTACCTTATATTTTTAACTCATTTCATTTCTGTATTAACAAAGAAATGTAAAACAACAATCCTCATGCAGACTGATTTTATATTATCAATTACTGAGGTCAGCAGTACATTTTTATATAAACAAATATATGTTATTATACAAATTATTGCAATATTTAGCAACATCATAGTTAAAAAAATACATTTGTAAATGTGTGCTTAATTTAATAATGCAACCACTTTGCCTCCAGAGCAATACTTAAAACTGCTAAACATTATATATTTTCTGAAAGCAGAGGTCTTGTAGCTTAAAGAAGACAGTACTTTTTTATGTTGCATGATATTTGTGCAACAGTTAATTAATTCTATATTTTGAATACAAATAAACTAAAATTAATTTTGGCATTTCTCCCAAAAAAGTGATCAGGTGGTTCAACAACTTGTCTTGACACTTTCAATGTCTGGGCATAGAGGACACACCAAAAAGTGTAACTGGTTAAATATATATCAACTTAAAAATGATGAAAACCACCAATCACTTTCCCACTGACAAGAAATGGACACAAGTGCCTCATAGATGTTAGTGTTCTGGTCATAGTTCTCCCTCTTGGAAGTCGGCTCAGGACTGGTACATTGCCACTGGTGCCACCATCTTAGATTACACTGGTTGATAGGTTTAAACTACTACTTAATCTTTCTAGATAGTGTGCCAGTGTTTTCACTCTGCTGGTGGTTCCTCTTAAGCAAAGATCTTCTTCGCCAATGTGACCTGCTTGCAGAAATTGAGAGTGCACATGGAGCTTAGGAAATGATGTTACATACTGTAATTCAAAAGTTTGCACATTGACTGTACAGTTCGGAATCAGGTAGAGTTGTTTTAAAGGTATTTTCTCACTTGCTTGTAATTATCTTAATGGCCATAGCCTGCCCATGAGGGAGAATACTAAGATACAACTTAAAAATTACACTAAACTATATCCTTGTTCTCCTAAAACAATCCATAAATATACACTACTTCTGTAATTATTTTTTTTTTTTTTACCAAATTGTTTCTCACAGTGTTTTTTTGCCAACTTTAAAGCTCCTGAACCTCTGCTTTCCCCTCTCACTTCCGTTTGTTTGGAACAAGCTGTGCACTTTAGCTGCAGTTATGGGCAATGCTCTATGCTCATTACAAATCCCTTAGTTCATAGTTCATAACTGAGATTTTTTTCCACTTTTTGGAACCTTGGTTTTGCTGATTTATACTGCATATTAAGATCTACTCTTGAAGAAGTGAGCAGTGGCTGTGCAACCCTGTTTATTTCTACATTTGGCCCCATCCTCACCTCATTCAAAGTCCTATGGGCTATATTTGCTTTGTTGTATTTGTTTAGGGATGGAGGTGTGCCATGGGTAGCACCAGACCTTTCCTTTCTTTTTACAAGTGATTTACCAATACACAATCCCACCTGAAGAGGGCAACAGAGGGAAAATGACCATGTGATGTATAATTATCCTGAACTTTATTATTTTTTGTATTATTGTAAGTCACTACTTTCAGATAATATGAAAATATCCAAAATTACTGACCACTTCAAACTCAAAATGTTCTTAGTTAATTTTTGGCATATATTCAGATGTTGAGATTGTTATACTACAGATCAGGATAATTTATTACCTCTGCAGTAAAAGCTGCCATTCAGTTTCCCAATTAGGGTTTTACCTGAGTGTACAGAATGAGTTTCCTGTAATCTTCTTGCTAGCTGTATCCATTTAACTGATTTCTCTGCCCTGCAGCTCTTACTCACTTAGAAATGATTATCTGTATTTTAAATGCAAAGTTAATGTAATGCAAGGAGGAGGACAATTAAAGGCGATTGTGCAAAGAAGGTAAAAATAAACGTAAAAAGTTTAAAGTGGAGTTTGCTTAATGTACTGTTAATAAGAAAATGGAACACATGAACAAATTAATACTTGTACTGTATTCGGTGGTAGAATATTAACTGGGGTCCTTGCATTTGATGAGAAAGGCATATGCATCTGTTTATTTAATCATTTCAAAGAGAAGTCAGAGCCATGTATTTCCTCTCCTCCTGTTGAACATGGACAAATATTTCATTAAGCACTTTTGTATTATAATGAGTACAAACAGGAACAGGCTGAATAAACATTATTAATTTTATTCCCAACTATAAAAAAATATGTAAATGGGTGACATTAGTACAAGAAAAGCACAACAGTAAATTGAAGAGAATGAGTAACATAAGCACTATATTCTAAATATTTTAGTACAGGGAGCTATAAAACCCGCCACATTTGTATAAGACAGATGGAACCACATCAAGTACTTGCCACAGATGCACTATTGACAATTCCTATCTTACAATAACATTGTAAGGATTTACTTAGGGCAGAACAGTGGACTTGTAAAACCTGGTTACAAATGACTGGCCTGATTTATCACTTCAAACACTTTCCAGGTTTTTACCCATTATTGGCTTTTACATGGTTAAATTGGATTTTCCTTCAAGAGAAGCAGAGAACACATTCTTCCTATTGAGTTCCCACCCACATGTCACCTCTTGTTTACCTGAACACTCATGTAGAAAGGTGTACAGACCAATATCATATATAAACATTCTAAACATATATACAATATAATAAATATAAATGTATAAATATAAAAATTGAACTAAATGCATTGCTAATAGAACTGATAGGTTGGTCATTATAAAGTTAGAAAAAACAAAAACAAAAACAATGATGTAGAAAAAACGATAGAAACTGCTATAGGTCTTTCTTCCAGCGCTACTGCCTTTGTCACTGATTGCACAACCACAAGCATGCTAATAGTCACTGCTTAAATGTATGTTACATACAGCCTGATGTATTAAATGCTTTCACTTTTTATTTTGGCATATATTCACATGCTAACTTTTTTTCTGGTGAAACTGACTCACTAAACTTTTCACACCACAGAAACATTGAGGTTGATTTACTAAAAGCATGTAGGCTGTTCACTTTGCAAAGGAAGTTGCCTGAGCTTAGTGGATATGGTAAAGTTTCACTTTTCAAATTTAGAGTATTTTCACATTTCATTGTCCTAAATATTATGTTTTATTTTGTCTTCATTATAAGACAAAAATATTATTCATTGTCCCAAATATTATGTTTATTTTTGTCTTCATTATAAGACACAATTATAATACATTTAGCTGATGAACTAATGGGTTTTAGTAATTATACTACATAAAATTTACAGCTAAACCATACTTTAAGGTATACAGGTATTCATCACCAACTTTTTTTGACAAAAAAACAACAAATTTATGAACATCCTTATAGTACAAATCGTATTTCTATGCAGGTAATTAAATTACTTTATAAAAATGCGCTGGAGGACCCATTCCATTACAAGTATGATATTTTCGTTTTTGGTAGACACAAGTGGCTTGAACTATTTGTTCAGGGTTGAGCCATTTGTTTAGCACACGTGAACTAAGCCATATATTTACTAGATAGAATTTTTTTTGCAGTAGTACATGCCTTTGATACTTCCCAGCCAGAGGATGTAAAAACGGTATTATTCTTTGCTACTGGATTCCCGAATGACATCTCAATATTTATTTAACTTTACAGTAAGTCTGTCAAGAAGCTTGACACCATAATTTGGTTCTGTGATAGCAGTAATAACATTATTAGCAATTGGACAAAAATTTGAATACAGAGGAAGGGGATATTTCATCACTGGGTCCTTGAACTATGCCAGCATTTGCCATTACAGCCTTGCCCTTAATTTAGTCTACTTTGTCAAATAGTACCAAATCACATGAAAGCATATCTCATGTTTTAAAAGCCCTTATATTGAAGTTGGCAAATTATTTACAACCTAATATCTCAAACTGTCATGCAATGTATTTCATATGATTTTTATCATTTGGTCAAAGAATTTTCTTAAATACACACATTATAAATTAGAGGCATATTAAATTCCACATTCATATTTTTTTCATAACAGCAGATTAAACAATTTTAAACACAATATGATGGAAGAAATAGTCCCAACATACATACAACAAGGAATGGAGAGCACTCTTGGATAAACATCAAAGCAATAAAATAAAAGCTATAATATAACACATAAACAAACATAACTGCTGCAATTACAATGCCTTTCACAGAACACAAGCTGTTTTTATTATCATCTCACACAGACTATAAAAGCACATGAAATCAAAATATATTTTGCATGCATTTATATCCTGAGTTTATGACCATTTCAAACCATGCAGATGTTTTTGAATGCAGGAATCCAGCCTCTGCAAATGTGCTGTTATTTAGAGTAACATTCATTCCCTATGAATGGATTACAGATTGCATTGCATCTACAGTAACATCATACCCCACAGTGCTACACAGGGAAGTAACAGAGATGAGAATACTAATAAGTGTTACAATTTACTCCAGTGATTGAGAAATTTGTAAATGCATTTTTAATGCTGGATTATTATTATTTTTTATTATATTATGAATATTTATTCAGAACCCACAATTGTATGTATTTGCTTTTACGATATATTAAAATATGGGAACTTAAAAACACAGAGGTCTTGAGACCATGAGCACTGCTGTAAGGGGCAGAGCAACAACTTTGTTTTCTTTCAGATGACCAATAGTTTGGTTTCAAGACAGAGAACACTCTAATATATATATTTATACACACTGCTCAAAAAAATTATTTGAAAACATATTAGATCTCAATGGGGGAAAAAAGTCATGCTGGATATCTATACTGATATGGACTGGGTAATGTGTTAGGAATGAAAGGATGCCACATCGTTTGATGGAAATTAAAATCAACCTACAGAGGGCTGAATTCAATAGACACCCCTAAAATCAAAGTCTCAAAGGGCATTGTCTAGCCTGTAGAGGTCTGTGTGTCCCTCCATGGATATGCCTTTCCAGACCATCACTGACCCACCACCAAACCGGTCATGCTGAACGATTTTACAGGCAGCATAGCATTCTCCACATTTTCTTCAGACGCTTTCACGTCTGTCAGTCACATGTGCTCAATGTGAAAAGCACAGTGATCCAGTGGTGGACCTGACAATTTTGGTGTTCAGTGGCAAATGCTAATCGAGCTCCACATTACCAGACAGTGAGCACAGGGCCCACTAGAGGACATCGGGCCCTCAGGCCACCCTCATGAAGTCTGTTTCTGATTTTTTGGTCAGAGACATTCCTACTAGTGGCCTGTTGGAGGTCATTTTATAGGGCTCTGGCAGTGCTAATCCTGTTCCTCCTTGCACAAAGGAGCAGATGCTGGTCCTGCTGATGGGTTAAGGACCTTCTACGCCCCTGTCCAGCTCTCCCAAAATAACTGCATGTCTCCTGGAATCTCCTCCATGCTCTTGAGAATGAGCTGGGAGACACAGCAAACCTTCTGGCAATGGGACGCATTGATGTGCCACCCTGGAGGAGTTGAACTGCCTGTACAACCTCTATAGGGTACAGGTATCGCTAATGAGTAGGGAAGAAAAATGTCAGTAGTCTCCACCTATAAAATCATTCCTCTTTTGGAGGTCGTCTCATTGTTGACCATATAGTCCCCTTTTTGTTAATTTCATTAACACCAAAGCAACTAAAACTGATTAACAACCCCCTCTGCTACTTAATTAACCAGTTCAATATCCCAGGTGTTTGATTAACTTGATGCTATATTCTGATTAAAAAGTTTTCCTTTAATTTTTGTTAAGCAGTGTATGTGTGTGTATATATATATATATATATATATATATATATATATATATATATATATATATATATATATACATACACACACACACAGTATCTCGCAAAAGTGAGTACACCCCTCACACTGTTGTAAATATTTTATTATATCTTTTTATGTGACATCACTGAAGAAATGACACTTTGCTACAATGTAATGTAGTGAGTGTACAGCTTGTATAACAGTGTAAATTTGCTGTCCCTACAAAATAACTTAATACACAGCCATTAATGTCTAAACCGCTGGCAACAAAAGTGAGTACATTCCTATGTGAAAATGTCCAAATTGTCCCAAAGTGTCAATATTTTGTGTTGCCGCCATTATTTTCCAGCACTGCCTTAACCTTCTTGGGCATGGAGTTCACCAGAGCTTGACAGGTTGCCCCTGGAGTCATCTTCCACTCCTTCATGATGACATCATGGAGTTGGTGGATTTTAGAGATCTTGCACTCCTCCACCTTCCGTTTGAGGGTGCCTCACAGATGCTCAATAGGGTTTAGGTCTGGATACATGCTAAGCCAGCCCATCACCTTTACCCTCAGCTTCTTTAGCAAGGCAGAGGTGTTTGGGCTCATTATCATGTTGGAAGACTGCCCTGCGGCCTGGTCTCCGAAGGGAAGGGATCGTGCTCTGCTTCAGTATGTCACAGTACATGTTGGCATTCATGGTTCCCTCAATGAACTGTAGCTCCCCAGTGCCGGCAGCACTTATGCAGCCCCAGATCATGCTTGACGGTAGGCAAGACACACTTGTCTTTGTACTCCTCACCCGGTTCCCGCCACACATGCTTGACACCATCCAGACCAAATACATTTATCTTGGTCTCATCAGACCACAGGACATGGTTCCAGTAATCCATGTCCTTAGTCTGCTTGTCGTCAGCAAACTGTTTGCTGGCTTTCTTGTGCATCATCTTTAGAAGAAGCTTACTTCTGGGAAGACAGTCATTCAGAGCAATTTGATGCAGTGTGCGGCATATGGTCTGAGTACTGACAGGCCGCCCCCCCACCCCTTCAACTCATATGTCTATTTCGCAAAGACAACCTCTGGATATGATGCTGAGCACATGCACTCAACTTCTTTGGTCGACCATGGTGAGGCCTGTTCTGAGTGGAACCTGTCCTGGTAATACGCTGTATGGTCTTGGCCACCATGCTGCAGCTCAGTTTCAGGGTCTTGGCAATCTTCTTATAGCCTAGGCCATCTTTATGTAGAGCAGCAATTATTTTTTTCAGATCCTCAGAGAGTTCTACGCCATGAGGTGCCATTTTGAACTTCCAGTTACCAGTATGAGAGAGTGAGAGGGACAACACCAAATTTAACGCACCTGTTCCCCATTTACACGTGAGACCTTATAACACTAATGAGTCACATGACACCAGGGAGGGAAAATGGCTAATTGGGCCCAATTTGGACATTTTCACTTAGGGCTGTACTCACTTTTGTTGCCAGCGGTTTAGACATTAATGGTTGTGTGTTGAGTTATTCTGAGGGGACAGAAATTGACACTGTTATACAAGCTGTACACTTACTACTTTACATTGAAGTGTAATTTCCTCAGCGTTGTCATGAAAAGATATAATAAAATATTTACAAAAATGTGAGGGCTGTACTCACGTTTGTGAGATACTGTATATATACACATAGTGTATATTACATGATATATATATATATATATATATATATATATATATATATATATATATATATAGTGAGACACTGGCTGGCAGGATTTTGGCATTGCATATGTGTCTTCTTAGCTTCTCATATACACAGTAGCTAAAGTTATTTTCAGAATTACCCAGCTGAACTAAAGTACTTTACATTGACATTGTGGCCGAGCCTCAATAAATTAAGACCTTATTGGGTACCTAAAGCTCAGGGAAAAGTAATTTCAGAAGTGATATTGAAAATGTTAGGTTTGTCCCTGGGGAATCAAATAGCAAGTGGTCAAGTCCCATAGTGCTCATCCCTAAGCCAAATGGCAGCCTTAGGTTCTACAATGACATCAGGAAACTCAATATGCAGTAATTAACCAAGTTGGATGTTTATCCCTTGCTCTGGGTAGATGAGTTAAAAGAACGTCCGGATCCCACCAGGTACATTACTATCATTTTTCTCACTAAAGGGTAATAGCAGGGTCCCCTGACACCAGATGGTCTGAGCTAGCACAGATGTATCTCATAAAATTAGAATATCATCAAAAAGTTTATTTATTTCAGTAATTCAATTCAAAACGTGAAACTCATATTTTGTATAGATGTGTTACACACAGAGCGATATATTTCAAGCATTTCTTTCTTTTAATTTTGATGATTATGGCTTACAGCTAGTGAAAACCTAAAATTCAGTATCTCAGAAATTTTGAATATCACATGAGAGCAATTTAAAAAAAAAAGGATTTTTAATACAGAAATGTTGGCTTACTGAAAAGTATGTTCATGTACAGTATAGTATGCACTCAGCCCTCTACCAGGTAATTCTAGAGCGCTTTTTGCTTCCCTCTGCTGACCAGCTTTATGGAGATGCTGATTTCATTTTCCAGCAGGACTTGGCATCTACCCACACTTCCAAAAGTTCCAATACCTGCTTTAATGATCATGGTATCACTGTGCTTGATTAGCCAGCAAACTGGTTTAGGTCTGACCTAGACCCCATAGAGAATCTGTGGGGTATTGTCAAGAGAAAGATGAGAGACACCAGACCCAACAATGCAGATGAGCTGAAAGCCACTATCAAAGAAGCCTGGGCTTCCATAACACCTCAGCAGTGCCACAGGCTGATCGCCTCCATGCCACGATGCATTAATGCAGTAATTCATGCAAAAAGAGCCTTGACTAAGTATTGAGAGCATACTATACTGTACATGGACATACTTTTCAGTAAGCCAACATTTCTGTATTATAAATCCTTTTTTTTTATTGGTCTTATGTAATATTCAAATTTTCTGAGATACTGAATCTTGGGTTTTCACTAGCTGTAAGCTATAATCATCAAAATTAAAAGAAAGAAATGCTTGAAATATATCACTCTGCGTGTAACACATCTATATAAGATATACAAATTTCACTTTTTGAATTGAATTACTGAAATAAATGAACCTTTTCATGATATTCTAATTTTATAAGATGCACCGGTATGTTGTACATGATCCTCCCCTTTGGCTTACAGCCTCATTCCAAAAAATGATGGAGTGCATTCTTAACCCCTACACTGCATACACTGCATACACTGCCACATATCTAGACGATGTTGTCATTTTTAATCTTGACTGGGATTCACATCTACAGGAAGTCCAGGCAGTTCTTTTGTTTGTTCCATAAAGATTTTATTACATATTTTAGAAATAAACAACACAATGTAACAAATTGGGTAACAGGTTCTATTTGGAATGTTCCAAGCATTAGTTTACAAGTTCGGAGTACAGTTATTATCTAGTTAATACTCAAGTTCCCTAAGCGACCCTTTTGCACCAAAAATAGTGGTCAACGTTTTAGGCTATATGTGCTCCTCGATTCAATATGTCTCCTTTCAGGTTGGTTTACTACTGTTTCAGGAGTCTATTGGACCCACCTGCCAGAACACACACACATTAACTCCACCTTTCCCAATTGTTCTTTTCTGTGGCTGGGGACCAGGGCCATGCAATTCCTAATTACATTTGTTTGGCCAGATAAACAGCCAATCCTTAAAATGCACAATAAGTATGGAAGAAGTCTGGTATTTTAGCCACAGCATTGGAGTAACCTTAAGGCTGGGTTCACACTGCAGACGGATGCAACTGACAGCAGGGGTCCAGTGCGTCCCTGTTCTCCATTTCAGGGATGAATCAGGCCTGAATTTTTACCTGTATATCGGACCTGAAAAGGAGCCAAAGATGCACAAGACCTGTGCTCTGTGCAACTTGCTCCGCAGCCGCTCTGGAGATTTGTGAACCGGCTCCATTGAGAGCCGGTCACATTCTCCTGTCATGCGAATTGGATGCAGGGAAATCCAATTCACACTACTGTGAACCCAGCCTTAAGCATGTGTCAAAAAGCAGGTTATAGCCTTTCCAGTGTTTGTGGAGTCCTAACCAAGGTTTGTGTGTAACTACGCTATCATAGCAGCTCCACTTACTTATCTCAGTACTGATCCAATGGTCCACCGTGAATGAATTGGAATAAAGAGGAAGATAGAGTTTTTTAAGAGCTGAATTATTGTATAAGTGGGCAGTCCTAACCACCCCCAACTTCAGTCAAGAATTTCTTGTAAAAACAGATGTCTCTGATGTTTGCCTGGCAGTAGTCTTGTCCTAAAAATATATTGTGAAACATCCAGTAGCATGCCTCATCTGAAAATTAACACTTGCAAGAGGATCTATTCAATAGGTGAAAGGAAGTCTCAGGCTATATTGTGGGCACTAGAGTCATTGAGGTATTTTCTTTTGGGAAGACAGGACCCAACTTATAGACTGTCATGCATACTTTATATGATCCCACAGGTCTGGGAAGAAAGGGAGAGCAAATGGGGCACTGGCTAGCAGGATTGTGGAAGATGTATATATGTCACCATTGTTTCTTACCTACACATACTGAGGAGCTCCAGGGTTTATGAATGATATAGTAAAAACATTTTTTTTGTAATTGTAATTTTTAATTTTAATAATCCCTGGTCTGAGTCCTGGTGCCTTGGAGGCATTGTAGATTGTAGATTGGATAAAGCCTTTACTTCTTGGTCCTCATTCTACCTGATAGACAGACCTCTTCAGATGTCAGCTATACAAAGACTAATTAATGTTTATGTCTCTCTCTCTCACTCTCTCTGCTGTGAAAGTTTGCTGCTGTATGAAAAGGCTGGAAACTGACAGAACCAAAAAAAGATAACTGTACAGGGGATATGTTCTTTGTTGAGAAGACATCAGCTCAGACAAGAAGATTTTTGGTTGTTTTATGCTATGGTCTTGCTGCAAAAAGGCCTCCTTCATTAAAACTGTCTGTTTGCTGCCTTGCAGAGCAAATATTAGTTCCTGGATGTCCGTGTGTCGTGCATTGTTTGCTGTCAATACCCCCCTTACAAAATAATATCTAATATAATATATAGAATGTATATATATATACATACACACACACACTATATTACCAAAGGTATTGGGACACCTGCCTTTACATGCACATGAACTTTAATGGCATCCCAGTCTAATGCCCCATACACACGATCGTATTTTCCGATGGAAAATGTGTGATAGGACCTTGTTGTCGGAAATTCCGACCGTGTGTACACGAATCCGACGGACAAAGTGCCACGCATGCTCAGAATAAATAAGGAGATGAAAACTATTGGCCACTGCCCTGTTTATAGTCCCGACGTACATGTTTTACGTCACCGCGTTCAGAATGATCGGATTTTCCGACAACTTTGTGTGCCCGTGTGTATGCAAGACAAGTTTGAGCCAACATCCGTCTGAAAAAATTCTAGGATTTTGTTGTCGGAATGTCCGAACAAAGTCCGACCGTGTGTATGGGGCATTAGTCCGTAGGGTTCAACATTGAGTTGGCCCACCGTTTGCAGCTATAACAGCTTCAACTCACAAGGTTTAGGAGTGTGTCTATGGGAATGTTTGACCATTCTTCCAGAGGTGCATTTGTGAGGTCAGGCACTGATTTTGGATAAGAAGGCCAGGCTCGCACTCTCAACTCCAATTCATCCCAAGGGTATTCTATCAAGTTAAGGCCAGGACTCTGTGCAGGCCAGTCAAATTCCTCAACCCCAAATTTGCTCATCTATGTCCTTATGGACCTGGCTTCATGCACTGTTGCACTTTTCCCACAAAGTTGGGGGCATGAATCTGCCTGGGTATGCTGATGCCTTAAGAGTTCCTTTCACTGGAACTAAGGGGCCAAGCCCAACCCCTGAAAAACAACCCCACACCATAATCTCCCTTCACCAAATGATTTGGACCATTAAGACATGGATGAGCGAATGTCCATTGCCCAGTCTCCGTAGGGAGGAGATCATGCTCTGCTTCAGTATGTCACAGTACATGTTGGCATTCATGGTTTCCTCTATGAATTGTAGCTCCCCAGTGCCAGCAGCACTTATGCAGCCCCAGACCATGACACTCCCGCCACCATGCTTGACTGTAGGCAAGACACACTTGTCTTTGTACTCATCACCTGGTTACTGCCACACACGCTTGACACCATCAGAACCAAATAAGTTTATCTTGGTCTCATCAGACCACAGGACATGGTTCCAGTAATCCATGTCCTTAGTCTGCTTGTCCTCAGCAAACTGTTTTCGGGATTTCTTGTGCATCATCTTTAGAAGAAGCTTCCTTCTGGGATGACAGCCATGGAGACCAATTTGATGCAGTGTACGGTGTATGGTCTGGGCACTGACAGGCTGTCCCCCCACCCCTTCAACCTCTGCAGCAATGCTGGGAGCACCCATACATCTATTTCCCAAAGACAACATCTGGATATGATGCTGAACATGTGCACTCAACTTCTTTAGTCGACCATGGTGAGGCCTGTTCTGAGTGGAACCTGTCCTGTTAAACCTCTGTATGGACTTGGCCACCGTGCTGCTGCTCAGTTTCAGGGTCTTGGCAATCTTCTTATAGCCTAGGCCATCTTTACGTAGAGCCACAATTCTTTTTTTCAGATCCTCAGAGAGTACTTTGCCATAAGGTGCCATGTTGAACTCCCAGTGACCAGTATGAGAGAGTGAGAGCGATAATACCAAATTTAACACACCTGCTCCCCATTCACACCTGAGACCTTGTAACACTAATGAGTCGCATGACACTGGGGAGGAAAAATGGCTAATTGGGCCCAAATTGGACATTTTCACGTAGGGGTGTACTCACTTTTGTTGCCAGTGGTTTAGACATTAGTGGCTGTGTGTTGAGTTATTTTGAGGGGGCAGCAAATTTACACTATTATACAAGCTGTACAATCACTACTTTACATTATAGCAAAGTGTCATTTCTTCAGTGTTGTCACATGAAAAGATAGAATAAAATATTTTCACAAATGTGAGGGGTGTACTCACTTTTGTGAGATACTGTACATCTGCTCAAATGTCTCAGAAAAGATAATTAATATATTTATGATTGCTCAAACAAATATATCATGAAAAGTTCAAAACAGCTCCAAAATTCTTTCTAGATGATCCACTCCAACACCACGTGAGAAATAAAATCCGTTTTCCAAATAATATTTGTGACTTTTCATTCAAAGTGCTCTCACCAGATGGCCCTGGCAAGTAAGTGACCAAAAGACATGAAGTTGCTCCTCGAATCCTGGAAACCATTCAACGATCTTTTTTCCAATCAATCGTTCACATGTATGGGGAACTTGGTCGAATGAGCCCGGGAACAGCCAGATCAAATCTTTGTTATCTATCCTCCGCTCCAATCTCCCACATTTGAAAATCAAGCTCCACCAAAAAGAGCCAGGGAAGGCAGATATAGTGTAGTATGTTTTGTTTATTGTTAAAAAATGTCACTTACAATATTTCCAGCAGGGGAGTGCATCAATATATCGTAAACACCTAGTGCGGTGGAAGTCCGTTCAGACACCGCTATCTGACCAGCGGTGTATGCTATGCATTAGGCAACCCCCAAGCGGAAGTGACGTAGAGTGCGTGTCAGACCTAGCTTCAAAATAATAGGAGGACCCACCATCAATCCAATCACTCTGTATCCAATCAGGCAGGCTCTTGCACTACATCAGGGGTGTCCCATGGGTTGCATGTGGCCCCAGGGAGTTTATCATGCACCCTGAGCCCATCTGAAGGGACACTGGGGAAGCCAGGCAAATGCACGCATGGAGGAATGTCAGGGGTGCTGTGAAAACTTAGTTGATGGGTAAAGGTGTGCTAATGAGGTCAGCTGGCAAACTCCTTCCTGGGTCCTACCGGCTAGTCTGTCTCTGTCTGTATACCAGGAAGTGATCTGCAAAATATAGCCATGGATGAACTAGGCCTTGTTTTCAAAATCAAAGAAAACTGAGGTACATTAATGGTATATTGGTACATATGGGAGCTGGATTTTAGAAAAAAGTTGTATGTGCTGCACCTTATGTTTATAATATATATCTCAATCTCCTGTGTGTACATACAATAAACAACCTAATATTATCAACAGTCCATTACTTGAAGTGATGCCACTAAGAATATGCTTCAACCATTTTAAACAAATCCCAATGAAACTGTGTAGGTACACAAACAGACTCTCATCCTCCATATTGAAACCTCTCGTCAGCTCTCCCATTTATTTTGGAGGGTATCCATCTCAATATTTCTAAAATAAATAAATCTTGCAGGGACATGTGAAGGTCACTTTTTTGAATGTCACTTTTTCTATACTACTTTGTTTGCATAGTGCATGGTAGAGATGTGCCACATCCCAGCCAGGATTAGGAGACTCCAAGAAGGTTTTTAAAGGACTAGTGCATTTTTCTTTTCCAATAATGTTTATTGAGTTTAACAGGTAGAAAATACAATATACATTCCGCAAATATTGGAAAATAGAAGCATATCACAGCCAACATGGCCTGCGAAATTTTACAGAAAGAAAATATCAACTCCACTATCTCAGCATGAAGTGAACCTTGGCTGGCCAGTTGTTCACTTCTTTTACAAAGGGTTTTATTGATAATCATAGCAATTTCATAGTTTAACAGTGTAGATAATGCATCATGAATAAACATAACAAAAAGTTTAGCATCTTATAAATAAAATAAGTATGCTAGTAAATCAGAGAAAAACAAAACAATACGAATATAACAGAGGCTGAAAACAGTTTTGAAAGGGAGGTTAAAGAAGAGCTAGGGGAAGAGATTAGTTGAGAAGGGAGGAGTAAAGAATAGGGGGAAAGGAGAGAAGAGGAAGAAAGGGGGGAGGGTGGGTCCTCGCGGTGGGAAGCAAGAGTGCATTAAATCCGAAGAAGGGTGGTATCAAATCTTGTGGGTTTAGTATATTCGACCCATGGCCTCCATACCTTCAGAAACTTATCATGAGTGTCCGAAAGGACATCGGTCAGCTTTTCATTAACCATTATATCGTCCATGCGATTCTTAACTGCCTCATAACTTAGTGTCTGTGTCTTCCATGCCCTAGCTATCGTTAGTTTGGTTGCAGTAAAAAGATGCAGAGCCAGCTGGCGCTCCGGGCGAAGCAGCTCCGCAATTGGTTTGCTGAGAAGTGCCTCGAACGGATCCTTTTCGAGGTCAGCATGGAGTATGTTTCGGAGGAGGAAGTAAACTCTAATCCATAACCTGCGTACCCTCGGACAGGTCCACCAGATGTGCAACATTGTGCCCTCCTGGGAGCACCCTCGGAAGCACAAGGGAGAGTAGGCTGGAATGAACCGGGCCAGTCTAGCAGGCATGTAGTACCACCTGTAAAGTATATTATAGGCATTTTCTAAAAAGATGACATTCTTTGAGCATTTGGATATTGCTAAAGTCATGACCTGCCAATACTCTGGATCGAGCTGTTTTTCTAGTTCCCTTTCCCATTGAAGGTGACAGAGAAGGTTTTTTAGAGGTAATAATAGAGGAATAGATCAGTGATATTAAACCCGAGGTTTGGGGTCTTGCTCTGCAGAAGTTCTCGAAGGGGGTCAAAATATAAGGGGTCGGTTGAGATTTTATAAGCCCCTGGAGAAAGTGACGAATCTGCAGGTAGCTATAGTGTTCGTGTAACGGGATATCGTGAGAGGAGCGTAGAGCCTCAAATGATATTATCCTGGTGGGGGTGAAAAAAGAGTGAATGTCCGTGAATCCGTTTGTCTTCCACCAGGAGAATTGCTGGGGGTTTTCGCAGCCTGGTGGGAACAATGGGCACTGGGGAAATTTAAGTAGGGGTAGATGAGGAGAAATCAGGCCGGCCGAATACTTTACCGAGTCCCACATGCGAAGGAAATGGGCCAGACATGGCCCCGTCACGAGAGGTCGATGTGTGGGAGGGAGCCAGGGCAATGAGGAGATTGGTGTTGGGTGTGAATTCACTAGGTCCATAGTGGCCCATAGCGGCATTTGGTGTTGTGCATGGAGTTGGGATAACGGGGCTATGCTTGCAGCTATATAGTAGGCTTGTAGGTTAGGGACTGAAAGTCCACCATTGATTCTGCGGGCATATAGTATTTGCTTATTGATCCTGGGGCGGGTAGAACCCCAGACAAATTTCAGGATTTTGCGCTGATGTATTCGTAGGATATGCGGCGGGATCGGGACCGGTAGGACTCTAAAGAAGTAGAGTAATTTCGGCAGGTATGTCATACGAATTGCCACGATCCTGCCGAACCAGGATAATGGGAGGTGAGTCCAAGAGGACAACATGTCCATCAGCTTCTTAAGTATAGGAGGAAAGTTTGCCTTATAGAGTCCCGCATAGGTTGGGGTGAGCCGGATCCCCAGGTAGGGTAATGAGGTCAGCCATTGGAACGTGAAGGTATTTTTTAAGGTTATCAAGTCTGAGGACCGAAGATTAATTGACATGGCTTTTGATTTGGTGGGGTTAACGGACAAGCCAGAAAGGGAGGCAAAAGAGTCTAGTAAAGAGAACAGGTTAGGTAGGGTGATTCTAGGGTTTGTTAGGGTTAGGAGAATATCATCTGCGAACAGTGATATCTTATGGGGTGTCCCTGCTATCTCAACACCAGTTATGTCCGGGTGGGATCGAATCGCCTCTGCCAAGGGTTCCATGGCCAAAATAATTAGGAGTGAGGAGAGTGGGCATCCTTGCCGAGTCCCCCTCCTGATGGAAAATGGAACTGATTCGAAACCATAGTATTTGACCCTAGCCTGGGGGGAATCATATAGTGCTATTACCCATTGCAAGAATGATGATCCGAAGCCATAGTGACTGAGTACCTTTGTCAGGTAAGGTCAGGACAAAGTGTCAAAGGCCTTGTTCATGTCAAGAGACAGTAACATAGTTGCTATAGACCGGCTATGGGCTGTGTGCTGAAGTTGTATTATACATCTAATAGCGTCTCCTGCTTGTCTCCCCGGAACGAACCCCACCTGGTCTTTTTTGACCAGGCGTGGTAGGAAGGAGTTTAAAGGATTGGCCAGGATCTTGGTCAGTATTTTAATGTCTACATTAATAAGTGAGATGGGCCTAAAATTGGTCCAAGACGTGTGGTCACGGTCGGGTTTTGGAATCACAACAATATTGGCGGTTAAAAGGTTAGGGGTGAGTGCATGGCCATCTTTTACTGCATTGAACATAGTCATTAAATGGGGGGCTAAGACGTCTGCTAACTTCCTATAGTAAAGGGCCGTGAAGCCATCCGGGCCTGGACGTTTGCCTACTTTCAGTTCTTTTATACCCTGTAATACTTCCGTTAACTGAATATCTCGATCCATTAACGATGCGTGTGTGTTGGACAGTTTAGGCAATGTCAGTCCTGTCAGGAAGGATGTCAGATCTTGAGTAGGAGGCTGAGTGGGGGCCTTGTAGAGGGTGGTGAGGCGGTACCTAAATTCTTCCAGCACTTTCAGCGGGTTACTTGTGAGGACATTATGTCTCGTGCAGAGAGTGATAGGGTTGTGTTTCGGGGTAAAGGTGCGCAGCCTATTGGGCAGAATTGAGTTGGGTCTGTTGGCCTTGGTGTACCATTTCTGGCGGGCCCAGCGTAATGTACGTTCTGCCTCTTCAGTGAGGCATAGGTCGAGTTCTGTACGTGCCCCATCTAATAGTTTACGGTTAGCCGGAGTAGGGGACTGTTTAAAAATTTTGGATAGGGATTCTAAGCGCGCTTCTAAAGGTTTACGCATTGCTATACGTTCTCGCTTGCGTTTTGCTGCCAGCTGAATTATATGCCCCCTGAGTACCGCTTTGTATGCTTCCCAGAGAGTCACCTCGGAGGAAACTGACCCAGCGTTAAGCCTGAAATATTCCACTGAGGCTTGAGTAATATCGGTGAGGACTTCCTTAAAAGATAAGAGAGAGTCATTCATAGTCCAAGGGGAATATTGGGGTTTGCTGAGCAGCGAGTGGCATATAACCAAAACAGGGTCGTGGTCTGTCCAAGGAGCTGCTAAAATGGAAGCAGACACAACCAGGGGGAGATGTTTCCTCAGAAAAAACATATGGTCAATTCTGGAGTGGGAATGATGAGGATGTGAGTAGTAGGTGTAGTCCTTGCCAATAGGATGTAGCTCCCTCCAGATATCTACCAGGTCACGACTTTGTAAAGAATGCGTGAATTGTTTTGCATCGGGTGATGGGGCTTTGTGTTCCGAGGGGTACTTATCCAGAGCAGGGTTCAGCGTAACATTGGAGTCTCCCGCTAAGAGGAGAGTGCCTCTCTGGTGGGACTGCAACAGGGAGCAGATATGGGAGAGGAAGGGTCCCGGGTTATTATTTGGAGCATAATATGTTAGGATGGTGACCTCTGTGTCCTGAATAGTGCCTTGTAGTAAAAGGTACCTACCCTCTGGGTCAGCAATCTCTCTACTGCAACTGAAGGGGACCGACTTGTGTATGGCAATCAAAACGCCCTTCTGTTTAGTCGGGCCATTAGCTAGAAAAACTTGAGGGTACATGGCATCAAAGTATTTAGGACAAGAAGAAGACGAGAAGTGGGTCTCCTGTAGGCATGCTATGTTCACTTTCTGTTGCTTAAGATATTTAAAAACTTTAACCCTTTTCTGGGGGGAGTTCATTCCCTGCACATTCAGGGATAACCAATTAAGTGTCATGGTACATGGGAAGTTAGCCATAAAACTACTTTACTCATCCACCGCAAGGACCTGCAAAGGGGAAAAGGGAGGTAGAGAGGAAGTGAAACAAAGAAAAGAACAAGGTAGAAAGGCATACTGTAGTACATATAATAGCCAGTAAAAAATTGTAGCATATAGTACTGAAAAAGTATGAGTGCAACTGGTTGTGGGTCTAAAGGCCCACAGGGGGGTTGAATGTTGGTCGGGACTAATGTCTGAACCAAGAGCCAACTCATGGGGGGAGCGTGATCCAACGGAACCGCTCGGCATTGTTATATAGTAGAATTAACTTTAAATCTTTAAGCACAAGACTTGGTGCACCGCTTAAGGCACTAAAGGGGAACACAAACATCCTGAAATATGTGGTTGCCTTTTATTTTAGGTCTCTCTGTCGCCCCGGACTCCCCTCCATTGTCAAGGGGGCCAGTGGCGAGCGAGAGACCAAAATGTCATTGAGGTAGTCCCACATGGCTACCCAATAGATAGAGAGGGAGAGGCAATCAATCTGAAAAAAAAATAAAATAAATAACTAATAAAATAAAGTGTAATTCACAACACTAACAGGGTGAGAAAATATAACATCATATTTTGAAACCCACCCGCCTCCCCGCAAAGACGGGAAACTGCAGTCAGCAGTCCGCAGCATATTGACGGCTGCCTGAGAGCTGAGGGAACCAACATGTTTGCGTCAAAAAAAAAAAAAACACCTCGACAGAGCAGGAAAAAACAAAGTAGAACCTGTCAAATTTCTATTATCCCGCTGTGTAACAGGGTGTGAGTGCACCCCGCTACGAAGGCGGCAGTAAGCAGTCAGCTGAATGCTCTGCGGCCGCCATGTAGGACCCCTGTAAGGGGGGTCAAAGTGACATGCCTTATTAAGTGCTCAATGTCTCGCCTGGGTGAGGCCGACTTGTCCCGGAGGCACCATCTCGCAGTTGGGGAGCCTCAGGGGGGCCCAGTCCTGTGAAGTTCTTGCAAGAAATTGAGTGTCAGTTCAGGTTCAATTGAACGGAAAAAACTAGCATCTGTGAGGTCAGTTCTGCCTTTTACCAGTTCAGTAACAACATGCTGGGTATCAGCGGGTGCCAGATATAATGTAAGTCCGATAGCAACCGGAGGCAGGCTTAGAGTTTCATGGAGTCATTTGTAACTTTTCTATGAAGAACCGTCAACTTGAGAGGTTATATGCCATCAGCCTTTAGGGCCTGCTATGAACCTTTGGGCCTGCAGGTCTCGCAAGGCCTGTGATCCGGGTTGAGACCTTTGGAGGGGCTGAGGGGTCCGGCGAGGAGGCTGGAAGGATCTGGGCCTGGAGGAAGAAGAGGGTGCATCACCCTGGGAAGGTGGTATTTCCAGCTGCAGTTCCTGAAAATGACGTTTCAGGTCAGAGGGGGAGGATGCATGGAACTGGCGACTGAGATGCGAAAATGAGAGCTTAAAAGGGAACCCCCATCTATATTTGATCCCTTGGGTCTGCAGGATCTGGAGGTAGGGTTTCAGGCCTCTTCTCTGGAGAGAGATCCGCAAAAAGCTGAAGGGGGTTACCCTGAAAAGAGAGGTCTTGCTGCTCCCATGCCGCTTGGAGGAGCCGCTCCTTGGTGCGGTAAAAATGGAACTTGATAATGACATCTCTTGGGGGGCCCTCTGACCTATCTCAGGTGCCAGCTCCTGAAAAAAGGCTGTATACATGTTTTATGTTTCCCTAGTCTGTGTATGTAATATATTTGACCAAAAATAGCTTTTTGATCAATTTTATGAGGGCAGTACACGATACTTTTTCCTGATCATGTTTGTGCACATATCTTCATGTACACCGATTTTGTACCAATAAATACGCATATATATTCACCATATATTGAGTGTGCCCTCCCTTGAGCCCCGCTTTTCTTTTTGGTCCCCCCCTGTCTGGGACAACTTGTTACATAGGTTATGGGGGTTGGAAGGCAACCATAGAGTAATGGTACCGAATCTATCTACATGATTAAAACAAGCCTCATTATATTCTATTCTTTGTTTCATGTTGCCATACCCTGCAAATCAGTGATTTGTTCCGGGATTCTGCGGATGCGGAGATTTACCCTGCGGGCCCTATTTTCAGCATCCTCTAGTTTGTCTCGCAGGGACTCCAGCGCTGCAGACAATTTATCCACCTCTTCTTCATGGCCTTCAAGCACAGTGGTTGCTAAGTCCATTCTTTGCTCTAACTGGTCCGTAGGGAACTGGTGCAGGCTATCGGCTGGGGAGGCAGGGTCCGCTGCCGAGTGTTGTGAGGAGTCGTCCGGCTCCAGTGGGTTTGGAGCCATTGCCCTTTTCCCCTTCCCTGTGGCCAGAGCTGATTTGGGTTGTGTGTTACACTTGTGACGGTTCTTCGTTGAGCGGTACATAATGCTTTATGTGTTCCGGAGCTGCGGGAGGCTTTCAGTGTGTGCCGGGTGCAGATTGTGCTATGCTAGCCAAGGTTTGCCATTCCGTTGGCGCGGAGCAGGGGAATCAGACATCCATTTTCCCTATTCACGCGCATGCACCCCCCTAGGGCTGTGATTTCAGCTTTTGTTACAGGTTCAAATCAATCTGTCCATCCATGGGGGTCACAGCCTGGCCGGCCAGAGTGTTCCAGCCTCCAGGGGGGGCTTACCGGTCTCAGGGGAATCAGTATGGTGATTGCCGAGTATAGCAAGATGGCCGCTGGGTGGAGCAAGATGGCAGCTGTTCACAGGGCCGGAGCTGTTCTTTCGCCTGCAGGCTGCCTTGGAGGGGTCTCAGTGTGTGCCCCAGGTGGTGGGTGGTCTCCGGCTGCCGTGGGGAGGAATGGCCGTGGATAGGGAGGTCTGGGAGGCCAGGATTAGGCTCCAGCAGCGCGGCCAGGTGCAGCACGATGGCCGCCGTTCACAGGGCCAGAGCCGTTTGTCAGCCTTCTAACCACCGTGGAGGGGCATCAGTGGGTGCAACGGGTGGCGGGTGGTCTCCGGTTTCTGTATGGAGACTGAGCCACTTAAAGGAAGGTCTAGGGGGTCAGGATTCGGCGCCAGGACCGCGGCCGGGTGTACCAAGATGGCCGCCACTCCCGGGATTAGGCCGGAGCCGCGGCCTGTCCTCCAGGCGGCCTCCAACACAGAAGACAGCCGCGATACAGGCTCGAGCGGCTCGCTGGCTATCTGTGTAGCCCTGGATGTCTTGTGGGGACAAGGATTTGCTTTACCAGAGGTAGGATGGCAAGGATTCTGCAGGGGGATTACCGGAGCTCTGTACAACACGTCCTATTCAGATCCCGGTAAGGCCATGCCCCCCCGAGAGATCCAGTTGTTCACTTCTAACTCTAAGTCTAATTTCACTTGCAAACAAAGTTAGGCATTATATAGAATATCATAATTTGGAGTTATGGCTGTTTAGATATATATATTAGTTGTCTCTAGAATTGTCTCTACATTACTTATATACTTGTCGGAGAGAATGTAATAGGCAAGAGTCCCACCAGCCACCCCCTATGGGATCACGCTGTGGGTGGGAGGACCCCAACCACTCCCCTCCACTCCAAATGACCATAAGGCCACTTACCACACTCTAGTCTTTCATATAAGATACTAGGATGATAACAATGGAAAGGAAGACCTGCATAGGAGAGGAAGGGAGGTGAAAGAAGAAAAGAGAAAAGGAAAAGGTGAAAAAGAAAGAGGAAAAAACAGGGGGAAAGGGAGTGCACCCCTGTAGATCTCTATTAAGCTCTACTAACAACTCATAAACCTTCAGACAGATATGTCAACCACGGTTCCCAGATCTTATCAAAGGCTGGCTGTTTATCCAATAACATCGCTGAAAGGCGTTCATTAATCATGATCCACGACAACTTCGCTTTCACCAAGTTGAAGGGGATACAAGGGCATTCTCCAAGATCTAGCAACTGCAATCCTAGACGCCGTGAAAATAAAAGATATGAGTTTTCTTGTATGCCCAGTCACACCTTCCACTTGGCCCCCCAACAACACCTGTTGTGGAGATTTAGTTAGATTCACTTGGGTGAGTGAGTAGATAAAGTTATAAATGCGGATCCAAAATCACCTGACTTTAGAGCATGTCCACCATGTATGATATAGTGTACCTTCTTTAACACAACCCCTGAAACATAGTGGGGAGGTGCCTGGGACTTATTTAGCTACTCTCGCTGGTACCATGTATTGGGTAATTGATATTTCTCTATTAGGGTTTGTTTTGATAAGATACCTCTGTGGTCACACATATCAGCAATACATATCAGACCCTTGTTGGTCCACCATGAAAACACTTGAGGATTAAGACCCGGGGTGAAATCTGGATTACCCATCAATGGGGCTAGAGGAGAATGGTTAGAACGGAAAGCAAAAGGCTTCTTCAATCTGTCCCATAAACGTAATGAAAAAGATAATGTAGGGCACATTCTAGTTGATCTATCTCTCATACGTAGCCACAACATGTGACTAATCAGTTTAGTGGGGTGGGGGGACGATTCAATTTTCATCCAAGATGGTTGAATTTGTAAGCAATGAGAGCAAATTAATTGGGCGAGCTGTGCTGCCTCAAAATATTTGACCAGGTCTGGAACCCCCAGACCTCCTCTAATTTTGGGAGTATAGAGGGTTCGCCTATTCACCCTAGGTTTTTTATCCCCCCAGATGAATTTCATAATCTTATTCTGAAGTACCTTAAGATCAGGTTTGTTAATAGCTATCGGAAGGGTTATAAACAAATACAACAGTCTCGGTAAGAGGTTCATTTTTATTGAATACAGTCTGCCGAACCATGACGGTGGATTATTGGCCCATCTCAGAAGATCCGCTGTTAATTTTCTATAGAGGGGGGGGGGGGGGGGGTAATTGGCCTGGTACAAAGTCTGTAGGGAAGGAGTTAGAAAGATTCCCAAATATGGGAGCGCTTCTCTTTGCCATTTAAATGGGAATTTTGAAGTAATTTCACAGTCTGCGGTTCTAATGTTAGATTTAAAGCTTCAGATTTGGAATGGTTAATCGTGAGACCAGAGAAAGCTGTGAAGATCGCTGGGCTGCACCGAGGAATCAGGGACAAACGAGTAAATGAATAAAAAGGTATGTTTATTGTTAATGATAAAGACACACGTGAAATCAAGACAGCTAACCAAAAACAAGTAAATGGTAAAAACACAGCAAACCCCCAAACCCACCTAACTATCTATCTAACTAATATAATACACAAGCAAGGAAACAAACATGAAATAAAAAATAAGGCATGGGCAAAAGCGACAAGGGAACAGAAAACAGGAATAATGAAGCAGACCAAGGAGCAGGGAAGAGGAAACAGGGCTCAAGGACAGGATACACAAACAGGGTCCAGGAACAAACAGGAACAGGCTCGAACAAGAGCAGGTATGGCAGGTACAAGGGCTTAGCAGAGGAATTCTGAAGCACTGAGGCCTAGTTCAGGGCGGGTCTATATAGTCTAGCAGACCCATGACAGGTGTGCTGATGGCAAGTCTGAAGTCCAGGCAGGGAGACACCCGCTGGTGGCCACTGGAATTACACCCTTTTGGTGCTGAATGTAATAGTGCCACCAGCAAGTGAAACTGGAGATGACACCGTTCCTGACAGGGTGGGGACGAGCGAGTGCCCCCTCCTGAACCGTACCAGGCCACATGACCTCAACATGGGGGGTGGGTGCTTTGGGGGAGTGGGGTGCCCTGTGGGCCCCCCCACCCCAAAGCACCTTGTCCCCATGTTGATGAGGATAAGGGACTCTTCCCGACAACCCTGGCCATTGGTTGTCGGGGTCTGTGGGCGGGGGGGCTTATCGGAATCCGGGAGCCCCCTTTAATAACCCTGGTACCCCTACCCATTCACCTAGGAAAAAAGTGTCAATAAAAAAAACACACTACACAGGTTTTAAAAGTAATTTATTAGGCAGCTCTGGGGTTCTTCTTCCGACTTCGGGGTCTTCTTCCGTCTTCTCTGCTCTCTTCGGCTTCTTCTCCCGGTGCTCGGCCTCTTCTGCCGGGCCCCTCCGTTATCTTCTTCCAGCTCTTTTGCTAGTGGGGGCCCGGTCTTCTGCCGCTGTCCGGTTCTTCTCCGGTATCTTCTGCCGGACTCCCCCGCTATCTTCTTCCAACTCTTTTGCTAGCAGGGGCCCAGTCTTCTGCGCTGTCTTGTCCCCTCTTCTCTTCTTCCGATGTTGACACAACGCTCTCTCCCGCTGGATTGCTGTGTGCGAGCTGTGCAACCATTTATATAGGCGGTGACCCCGCCCCCTTGTGACGTCACAGTCCCAGCATGCGCAGGGACTCTGGCGTCATTAGGGGGAGTGGTCAACCAGCCAGGGTTGTCGAGAAGAGGCCCTTGTCCTCATCAACATGGGGACAAGGTGCTTTGGGGTGGGGAGGCCCGCAGGGCGCCCCCCTCCCCCAAAGCACCCGCCCCCCCTGTTGAGGGCATGCGGCCTGGTGTGGTTTCCTGACCGGCCGGGCTGCGTGCTCGGATAAGGGTCTGGTATGGATTTTGGGGGGCCCCATGCCGATTTTTCGGAGTAGGGGGTTCCCCTTAAAATCTATACCAGACCTAAGGTCCTGGTATACCCCTGGGGGAAACCCGCGCTGTTTTTTTTCATTTAAAATTTGGCGCGGCGTTCCCTCTCATGATTCATACCAGACAGCTGTCAGCACTGCCTGTCACTCATCGCAAAAGGGAAAAAAAAGTTTTCCTTTCCCGATCAGTGAGCCAGCGCAACATGCACAGTACCCTGTCACCGAGAACCAGCGCCATGGGATCGCGCTGAAAACACAATCTCGCTGTCAGGTACTGTATGCTCTCCATCTCCACAGTATATGCCTTTTATATCCGGGTGATTTCTTAGCTTGATTGCCAAAGGTTCTAGTGCCAATATAAATAGAATGGGAGATAAAGGACAACCTTGTCGCGTCCCCCTATGTATATCTATAGTGTGCGATTTGTAACCTTCTATCCGGAGTCTAGCAGTAGATGTGCTATATAATGCCTGTAGAATAGTCATGAAATTAGGCCCAAATACGTATCTTTTCAATGTATACTGTGTATAATCCCACGTCACCGAATCAAACACTTTACAAAGGTCTAGTGATAATGGCATTCCCTTACGTTTGCCCTTATTGTCCCAATTTGAATTAAGCGCTGCTATGATGTCTATCACCCGTCTGGTTTGGTCAAGAGCCTGTCGATTAGGAACAAACCCCACCTGGTCCCGATGGATATAATTGGATAGAAAGGTATTCATTCTAGTGGCTAAGACTTTGGTCATCAGTTTAAGGTCCACATTAATGAGCGAAATAGGGTGATAGTTAGCGGGGTCTCCGTGGTCCTTTCCTGGTTTGGGAATTACCTGTATAAAAGCCTCATTTTCGTGTGTGGCCAGGGGAGCCCCCCTTCGCAATGCGTTAAAAAAGGAGCATTGCTGTGGTGTCAATATATCTGCATATTTTCTATAATAATGGCCTGTGAAGCCATCTGGGCTGGGTGCTTTTGTAGGGTTCGAACTTTTAATAGCTGCCAGTATTTCTCCCTCTTTAAAGTTCTCATCCATTAGTTCTATGTGGTCCTGTGCTACAGAGGGGGATATCATGGAAAAATGTGTCTGCCTGAGCAGTGGGAAATAGGTTCGGTTTCTTTATAAAGTTTAGTAAAAAACTTTGAGAATTCCTCAATTATCAATTGAGGATTCAGGGTAAACTTCCCATCCTGCGTCCGTAATCTCGGCATTGCAGGATTGATCGGTCGCGGAGTGAGCTTCCTAGCCAGGAGCGTGGAAGGTTTATTCCCCCCGTGTATAAAAACGATGTCTAGACCAATGTAAATATTTCTCAGCCTTAGTGGTGAGACTAAGATTCAACGCAGTTCGTGCCATGTCTATTTTGTGTCTCAAATCCAGATGAGGATTAGCCTTTTGTTTCTAGACTATCTGTTGTAACTATTCCTCTTGTTGCTGTCTTTTCTGTGCATTATTGCGTTTATTTCTGGATGCTAATTGGATCAATTTGCCGCGAATGGCGACCTTGTGTGCTGCCCAGTTAACACTAGGGGACATATCACTAGCGCGATTGTCCGTAAAATATTGTCGTAAGGCTATCCCTATCTCTGTAAATATGATCGGATCATTGAGTAATGAGACGTTAAGACGCCACGTTGAGGGCTTTGGTCTCATCCACAATTTGGTAAATGCAATTTGTACTGGAGAGTGGTCTGACCAAGGGGTGGGCAATATTTTAGCCGAGTCTATAGAGGGGAGAAGTGATGACTGTGTAAATATATGGTCTATTCGGGAGTACGTTTTATGGACCTGAGAGTAATGGGTGTAATCCCTGGACGTAGGATTAAGGTTCCTCCAAATATCTATGAGGTTGTGGGAATGTAAAATCCGGGCCAATTTGGATCCCTGTTTGGGGGTGTGTTTCAATATTGGTTTGTGCACATTAGTCCTGTCGAGGGCTTGATCTAAGGACACATTACTATCTCCCCCTATTATAACATGGCCCAATGTGTGTGGCATCATTACTCTTAGCATGACTTCAAAAAATGCTACTTGACCCGTATTGGGGGCATAGTATCCCTTATGACTGTGGTGGGAGTAAACCGGACCCTCTTTGCTATGCAAATCGCTACCCCTCTTTTCTTATCTGGACCGTTTGATATGTAAAATGTGGGATATCTAGCATTTAAGTATCTGGGGACTGAGGTACGCGAAAAGTGCGTTTCCTGGAGAAGCAGAAAATCTATGCCTAATTTGTGGTCATTTTGAAAGACCATAGCCCGTTTCGTAGGGGAATTTAGGCCCTGAACATTATGCATTATTATTTGAGTGAGAGAGTGGTGGGTGCTTAACATTATGACTCGGCAGACTGTACTCGCCTGTTGTAGTTACCCGCTGTCACCCCTGAGGTGTGAGAGCTTCGGTGGACATCTTCTGATTTTGGATACCGGGGGGCATTCAAGAAAAGGAAGAAGACAAAGAAAAGAAAGAATCGAGAATTATTGTTGGGATAAGGTATACTGGACCAACGTCTACTTACTACCCTGAGATTAAGAAATAATGACCGCTGACATAATAGAAACATACTCATGAAGGTCCGGGAAACTATAGTTTCCATCAGGTTTGGTGAGGTTGTC
Source organism: Lithobates septentrionalis (assembly GCA_037952835.1). Lineage (NCBI taxonomy): Eukaryota > Metazoa > Chordata > Amphibia > Anura > Ranidae > Lithobates > Lithobates septentrionalis. Next base: position 4,707,913 of record JBBDGP010000243.1, read on the forward strand.
ACCATCGTACAGGTAATGACAAGCTCACTAGCAAGTGGCATGCGTTTCCGCCCCGGCACTTTCTGTGTAGAACATAATAATAAGGGTTGGGGGAGACTAGTGAATCTGTTTGAACATATAATGTGTTTAGGTAAAACAGTCTGGAGGAGGCAAACTCCATCATACCAGTATAACCTCCAAAATAACATGTTGTATTTACCTATGTTAACTCTGTCTCCCCTAAATAGGAGAAATAAGGTTGTCGCATTAATGCTAAAAAACACACTAAACTGTCTAAACTTTAACCAACATTGCGAGTCCCAAATTACTGTGATTTCAACTATCACTGTGTGGGATTCCTTCTCAAATAAGAGTCCTCCCGGTCATCCATCCGGTCCTGCGAGAGGGGGTAGTCTCTTAGAAGAAGATCGGTGACATTGCTCGCACAAAGGCGAGATTGGGCGGCCCGCGGCTTGCTGTGCTTTGGGGGAAAGCGATTCTCTGGAGATCAAACCAAGACTCGTGAGGATTTCCTCTCCGTCTGGGAAGTTGGAAAAAGAGTGTGTCTTTCCCTTATAGGTGAATGACAAGCGAAACGGAAATGACCAACAGTATTTAATTTGGCGGTTAGTAAGCTGGGCCAGTAGTGGTTTCAAGGCACGTCTTTTTTGGATTGTCAATTGTGAAATGTCCGCAAATATTTGTATTGGATGACCCAAAAGGGTAATTTCTCCCTTGCAACGGGCCGTGGACATTATTTTTTCCTTAATTCTGTAGAAATGCGGGTTGACTATGACGTCTCTAGGTAGACCATCTTGTCTTGGAGCCATCAGGGCTCTGTGAACACGATCGATTTCCAGGTGATGTGGTGAGATGTCTGAGATCAAGTCCTGCATGAGGACATGTACAGCATCTTCAAGGTCAGTCACCACTTCTGGTAGGCCGCATATTCTGAAATTATAACGCCTGGACCTATTTTCTTGATCTTCTATTTTGGCGTTTGCCTGGTCCAATTGATCCTGTAACGAAGAGATCATGCTCGAATTCTGGTTAACTCTTCTCACTGTGCCATCCATCTTAGACTCAATGGTGTCCAGCCGTTCACCTATGTCATTGAAATCATGCTTAATTTCAGCTGTAATAGATTGGCAGGCTTTTGTTAGTTCTTGCTGCAATAATGCTAAAAAATGGGCTAAGAGGATAGAGTCCCCTGAATATGGTGCAGGGGGTGGAGGTGGCTGATCACTCCCTGTGCTGTTCTGGCTCAAAGCTAGTTCAGCTATTTCAGCCATGTTTCTATCCATGGAGGAGGCTGGAGAGTCAGCACTGTCCATTCCCCCCTGATAAGTATGGGAGGGAGAGAGAGAGAACCGTGGGGACTCACCCTTCTGTGACTGAGCCATATCATCCTGTGATTGGGAAGAGAAGGGGTCTGGCACTCGGTCTGCTTGTGAGGCTGCTGTGCTATTAGGTGAGACGCGTTGTGCAGGGAGGGCTAGATCACACTGGGTCCCACTCACCTGCTTGGCTGTGTTTGTCTCCGTCCTCCAGACAGACGCCATCTTGGATGGGGGAGTCCCGTCTGCCGCCGCTGCTGTGTTCCCCGAACGGAACTAATAGCTGGATGGTGGGGGTTTCTTTTTAGCAGACCCCCCTCCTTGCCGCTGCATGTTGCGATCCCCGATCCGGCTGCGGGTGTCTCTGCTCCCCGTAAGCTTGTAGTTGCTTAGAAAGCCCGGCAGCGTGCGGAGCAGGTCAGAACATGTCCACTCCCGTGCATTTTTGATGTTTCAGCTTCAGCATTATCAAATTCACTGCTCCCTGCAAAACGACATTTTAATGAAAGTTTTTCTTTGCATTGGTAAATGTCCTCTGGGGCAGTGCCCAGCCTCCATGGACTGTTTTGTCAATTCTTGGCTATTAGCTTTAAAAATGGAGTACATTAATTTGACAGATTCAGCTCTCATTGCCTTCAGTGGGACTCAGATTCAGGATCTGAACTTTGATATGTATTGAACCCAGGTGTGTTCAAATCATACCTTGCCATGAACACTAGAAGCCAGGCAAATGCACGCATAGAGGGATGTCGGGGGTGCTGTGAAAACTTAG
>JBBDGP010000243.1:4715000-4727500 GCA_037952835.1 Lithobates septentrionalis
TTTAGTTTTCTTTTCCAGAAATAAACTTCAGGTTTTGTTGAAGTTAGTTACTGTTTCTAGCACACTGGTTTCTGCAAATCAATGAATTATATCTAAAAACCTGTAGCTGTGTGAACAATGTCTTTAATTTTTAAATACTTCCTTTCTATACAATAGAGTAATACAGTATTGTTAAAGTGAACCTTTGTCAACCATTTTAAATATTCAAAACCAAAAGTCCTATCTAAGAGCAGGTACTAGAACATGTCCTTGTCATTATGAGATAGAAGTGTTTTATTTGTGTGTTTCTCTCATTTAGTTTAATTTGTTTACTAGAGGTCTGACTTCTGTGACTGCTGGGTAAGACTTGCCCAACTGCCACGCATCTATCTAAGGATAACACTTTAGTAGCCATTAAGGACATTTTAATGAAGCATGGTGCAGACAGCTGGGTTGGGTTTAGCAAAGAAATCTGTTTTGTCTCCAAAAGTATATGTAGATCCAATCACCAAAAGTCCTTAAAAGCTTTTACATTTTAATGTGATTTCAGTGTTGTAGCTTTCATTAAAATAATACCCGGAGGTCCTTTTTTAGGTACTTCCTCTTATATGGTTACAATTATCTGTCAATGCTTCCCTGTATCCAGCGGCGTCACTAGGGTTGATGTCACCTGGTGCGGTAAAACATGGTGTCACCCCCTCCTGTCTAGGCTGCCCAGCACCCTGCATGTAGGGCACGGTCATGGGGCACACCCCAAAGCGGCCTCTGTAAATTATAGTGTAGGGTGATATAGTGGCAGGTTAGGGTAGTATAGGGTGGTATAGTGGCAGGTTGGAGTGGTATAGTGGCAGGTTGGGGTGGTATAGGGCAAGTTAGGGTGGTACAGGGCAGGTTAGGGTAGTATAGAGTGGTATAGTGGCAGGTTGGGGTGGTATAGGGCAGGTTGTGGTGGTATATTGGAAGGTTAGGGTGGTATATTGGCAGATTGGGGTGGAACAGGGCAGGTTGGCGTGGTATATTGGCAGGTTGGGGTGGTATATTTGCAGGTTAGGGTGGTATATTGGCAGATTGGGGTGGTACAGGGCAGGTTGGGGTGGTACAGGGCAGGTTGGAGTGGTATAGGGCAGGTTGGTGTGGTAAAAGACAAGTTGGGGTGGTACAGGGCAGGTTGGGGTGGCACATGGCAGGTTGGGGTGGTATATTGCAGGTTGGGATGGCACAGGGCAGGTTGGAGCGGCACAAGGCAGGTTGGAGTGGCACAGGACAGGTTGGGGTGGTACAGGTCAGGTTGGAGTGGTATAGGGCAGGTTGGGGTGGCACAGGGCAGGTTGGAGTGGCACAGGACAAGTTGGGGTAGTACAGGGCAGGTTAGGGTGGCACAGGGCAGGTTGGAGTGGTATAGGGCAGGTTGGGGTGACACAGGGCATGTTGGGGTGGCACAGGGCAGGTCGAGGTGGTACAGGGCAGGTTGAGGTGGTACAGGGCAGGTTGGAGTGGTACAGGGCAGGTGTGGGTGGCACAGGGCAGGTTGGAGTTGTATAGAGCAGGTTGGGGTGGCATAGGGCAGGTTGGAGTGATATAGGGCAGGTTGGGGTGGTACAGGGCAGGTTGAAGTGGTATAGGGCAGGTTGGGGTGGCACAGGGCAGGCTGGAATGGCACAGGACAAGTTGGGGTGGTACAGGGCAGGTTAGGGTGGCACAGGGCAGGTTGGGGTGGTATAGAGCAGGTTGGGATGGCTGGCACAGGTCAGGTTGGGGTACTTTAGAGCAGGTTTGGGTGGCACAGGGCAGGTTAGGATTCTATGCAGTGAGAGTGTGCTGTGCAGTAACTTACAGCATGCCTCATTCCTGCAGATGAAGACTTGGGCGGCTTTGCTGTGTCCTGGCCTATATCTCCTTCAGCTGCGGGATCAGCCAGTGTGAAGAGGTCTGTGGGAGGAGTAGAGGAGGCGGCGCTGCCACACCCCCAGCTCCGCCCACCAACTTCGGCTGCCTCGGAGATATTGGAGATCCCCGAGTGACAGCTTAACCTGAAGGGGGAGTGTTATAGGCAGCTTCCCCCGCACTGCTGGATGCCCTGCTCGCACCGCTCCGAGCCTAGCTATAGTAGTGTTTAGCGGCGGCCCCGGTGTCACCCCTCTGGCGGTTGTCACCCGGTGCGGGCCACACCCCCCGCACCCCCATAGCAACGCCACTGCCTGTATCCATCCTCTTACACAAACTTCCAATGGAATCTGCAAGTGGCCATTTCTACACAAATTACCCAGGCATGGGTGATTGTTGTTACCATCAGGAAATTCACCTGGAGAAATATCATGTAGGCATGTGTTCCCTAAGGCCCACTTAAATCTACACTTGTTTTTCAGTTTTGTGGTAGAGTAGGGAATTCTCTAGTAGGGTGTACTCAGGCGTTCTCATGATGTATCATTTACCAGATTTCGGCTGCCTCGGAGATATTGGAGATCCCTGAGTGACAGCTTAACCTGAAGGGGGAGTGTTATAGGCAGCTTCCCCCGCACTGCTGGATGCCCTGCTCGCACCGCTCCGAGCCTAGCTATAGTAGTGTTTAGCGGCGGCCCCGGTGTCACCCCTCTGGCGGTTGTCACCCGGTGCGGGCCACACCCCCCGCACCCCCATAGCAACGCCACTGCCTGTATCCATCCTCTTACACAAACTTCCAATGGAATCTGCAAGTGGCCATTTCTACACAAATTACCCAGGCATGGGTGATTGTTGTTACCATCAGGAAATTCACCTGGAGAAATATCATGTAGGCATGTGTTCCCTAAGGCCCACTTAAATCTACACTTGTTTTTCAGTTTTGTGGTAGAGTAGGGAATTCTCTAGTAGGGTGTACTCAGGCGTTCTCATGATGTATCATTTACCAGATTCTTTTGAAAGGGGCTAAGAGTAGAGGGCTGAGTCCGAGATGCCTCATAGGCTGGCCTGGAATGCATGTTAACCAACTAGTCTTGGAGATGGTTTTCTCCAGTGACCAAGGCCTAACTTCAACAAACATCCTAATTACCCCTTCTAGAGGGGTTCTTTATTTTGTGTCTTACAGGACCTAACAATGGGTATGAGCGAACGATTCGGCCCAAGCAAAAGTTCGGGCCGAATTTTAGCTGTACGGATGTTCGACGAACAAACTGGTAGTTCGACCGTTTGTTCGCCCCCCGAACCAACCACAATGCATTGCGGTGCTGAACGGTGCATTGCAAGCCCTGATTGGCTGAAGCAGTGAAAGCTTCAGCTAATCAGGGCACAGAACACTATCAGAGTCATGATTGGACACTGTCATCATGACTTTATACAATCATGGCCCATTCCCACCCCACAGTATAAAAGTATTCTTTCAATGGCAAACATTTTCAGTGGGATTTTGGTGTGGAGAGAGATAGAACAGGGCTCTGTTCAGTGCTATCAGTTAGTTAGTGTGCTATACTGTGCTATTTTGATTCAATTGTCAGTGTAGAAAATTAATGGATATTATTTAGTCTGTTTGAAAGTTATAGAGTCTACAAGCTATGGTGCCAATCACTGAAAATTGATCACATCTGATCACACCTGATGTACTGAGGCCTATCTCATTTCTTGAGACACTAACAAGCCAGGCAAGTACAAATACCCACAAAATGACCCCTTTTTGGAAAGTAGACATTCCAAGGTATTTAGTAAGAGGCATGGTGAGTTTTTTGAAGTTGTTATTTTTTCCCACAATTCTTTGAAAAATTAAGATTTTTTTTATTTTTATTTTTTTTCACACCAATTTGTCAATATAACAGGTTATTTCTCTCACATGGCATGTACATTACACAAATGACACCCCAAAATATATTCTGCTACTCCTCCTGAGTATGGCGATACCACATGTGTGAGACTTTTACACAGCCTGTCCACATACAGAGGCGCAACATTGAAGTAGCACATTAGACGTTCTAGGAGCATAAATTACACATCTAATCTCTCAACTACCTATTACACTTTTGAAGGCCCTGGAGCACCAGGACAATGGAAACGCCCACAAAGTGACCCCATTTTGGAAAGCAAACACCCCAACATATAATCTATGAGGCATAATGAGTCTTTTGAACGATTCATTTTTTTCCAGAAGTTTTTGAAAAATGTGGAAAAAAAATGAAAACACATTTTTTTTTTACACAAAGTTGTCCATTTCTAAGATATTTCCAACACATAGCATGTACATAGCAAAAATGACCCCCCAAAATATATTCTGCTACTCCTCCGGAGTATGGCGATACCACATGTGTGAGACTTTTACACAGCCTGGCTACATACAGAGGCGCAACATTGAAGTAGCACATTCAGGCGTTCTAGGAGCATAAATTACACATCTAATCTCTCAACCACCTATTACACTTTTGAAGGCCCTGGAGCACCAGGACAATGGAAACGCCCACAAAGTGACCCCATTTTGGAAAGCAAACACCCCAACATATAATCTATGAGGCATAATCAGTCTTTTGAATGGTTCATTTTTTTCCAGAATTTTTTGGAAAATGTGGAAAAAAAATGAAAACACATTTTTTTTACACAAAGTTGTCCATTTCTAAGATATTTCCAACACATACCATGTACATAGCAAAAATGACACCCCAAAATATATTGTGCTACTCCTCCTGAGTATGGCGATACCACATGTGTGAGGCTTTTACACAGCCTGGTCACATACAGAGGCCCAACATTGAAGTAGCACATTCAGGCGTTCTAGGAGCATAAATTACACATCTAATTTCCTTACAATCTATCACATTTTTGAAGGCTCTTCATATTTCTAACACATAGCATGAACATACCAAGAATTACACCCTAAAATACATTCTGTTGAGCAAAGGGTAAACAAAAGATTACCTGTGGTTTTAGTAGTGAAGTTGTCCACAGGAGGAGAGCCCTGATCCAGGCAGCAGGCAGGGACATGGTCAGCGACAGTGAATGGAATTGTCCAGGCAGCAGGAAAGAATATTGTCCATAGTCAGTACAGGCAGGGATACTGTCCTTATACAGTCCAGGGTCAGTGCAAGTAGAGACATTGCCAGCAGTGCCAAAATATTGGTCCTGGTAGTAAGCAGGAACATGGTCCAAGTAGCAGGCCAGGAAAGAATGGGGACAGGGGTAGAGGCTTCTCCCACCCAAATCTCTTTGAAGCCTCCGAGTCTCCAGACCCTAAATCAGGGAATGAGAAAACTAAAAAATTAGTTTTCTTCATCCAGAAAAACATTTCTGGAGCCCCTCACATATGTGAGACCCCTGTGTTCCCACTAGCATAGCAGGGTAAATGATCAGTCCAAGAGGCAGGCAAAAAAGTGGTCAAACAGTCCAAGGTCAGTTCCAGAGCAGGCAGAGGTAGGTACAATTTAGCGTTAGGCATAAGCTTGGTCGTATAACAGGCCAGGGTCAGTTCCGGAGAAGGCAGAGGTATGTTTATCGTTAGGCAGAAGCTTGGTCGTATAACAGGCCAGGGTCGATTCCGGAGAAGGCAGAGGTATGTACAGTTCAGCGCAGTGGCATAAGGGGTGTGGAGGAAAATGACAGGAACGTTTACCATACTTCCCTAATGTAGAGAAGTATGTTAACGGCGGAAACATTCACCTATACAGAGGCCTGGTTGGGAAGGACATTGGGGACAATAAAACGAGGTGTCTCTTCTAATTCCTCCTCTGGAGCACACCCGGCATCTCTTCTGACGTCTCTGGCCTGTTTCACTGAGGGGGATTTTGTCAGGAAAGTGGCGTTCGTGGAGTCTGCTCACAGAATCAGAGCGAATAATTTCTGGTGGGCTTTCAGGGTACAAAAGGGCGGAGATTACTTGTTCCTGGTAGTGCAGATAGGATACGGGGTTCTCTGTAGATTTTTGGTAAATAACATAAGTGTTATACATGGCCAAACTGAAAAAATAAATGGACACTTTTTTATACCAGTGGCGGGATTTTCTTGTGGGAAGGTAGGGTTCAATCATCTGATCGTTGAAGTCCACTCCCCCATAAACAAATTATAATCGTAAACACAAGCAGGTTTCTGGACTGGGCCGTTTCCTCTTGGGACTTCCACGTAGGTGTCATTATGGATTGTCGTGAGCATGTGGACGTTTCGTCTGTCCCTCCACTTGACAGCTAATAGCTCTTGGTTCCGCAAAGACGCTGTCTCCCCTCGGCGTAGCCTTTCATTGACCAGTTTTTGTGGCAAGACTTTTCTATTGGTTCTTACGGTACCACATGCTGGGGTGTCTCTCCGGTGAAGATTGCGGAAGAGGGGCAAGCTAGTATAAAAATTATCCACATAAAGGTGGTACCCCTTTCCAAGGAGTGGATAAACAAGCTCCCAGACAACTTTGCCGCTGGCTCCAATATATTCTGGACATTCAGGGGGATGCAGTTGGGTGTCCTTCCTTTCGTACACCCGGAAGGCGTAAATGTACCCCGTGGCTCGGTCACAAAGTTTGTACATTTTTACCCCATATCGGGCCCTTTTGCTGGTGATAAATTGTTTGATGCCGAGCCTGCCAGGGAATTTTACAAGGGACTCATCCACAGAAATATTCTGTTCGGGGGTATATAATTGGGGAAATTTTTCAGCGAAATAATTTAGGAGTGGTCGAAGTTTGAATAATTTGTCAAATGCTGGGTCATTTCGGGGAGGGCACTGGGTGTTGTCATTGTAGTGGAGGAAGCGCAAAATCATAAGGTATCTTGATCTTGGCATTATCGAAGAGAAGAGTGGCATGTGGTGGATGGGGTTAGTTGACCAATATGAGTACATTTCGGTTTTTTTTGTGAGTCCCATTTTAAAAGTTAGGCCTAAGAAAATTTTAAATTCCTCTATGGTAAGCTCTCTCCACTCAAAGGGACGGGCATAACTAGAGCCAGGGTTGCTTACTATGTACTGCTGTGCATAGAGGTTGCACTGGGCCACAATGGACGATAGTAAGTCTTCGGTGAAAATCAAATAAAAAAAATCAAGCATCACAAAATCATCGGTGTTCACCTGGACACCTGGCTGGGCGGTAAAAGGGGGGATATTTGCTGCTCCGGAATGAGGGGGAAGCCACAGGGGGTTTTGAAGCGCATAGGGAAGGGTGGCATGGCCTCTATCCTTTTGTGGCTGAGAGGACACCCTACTGGTACCTGGCCTTTGTTGCGGTGGCACTGCGCTTGAGGTGGATGGCACTGCGCTTGAGATGGACAGCACAGCTCTTGAGGTGGACGGCACAGCTCTTGAGGTGGTCGGCACAGCTCTTGAGGTGGACGGCACTGCACTTGAGGTGGTAGTAGGCTGCTGCTCCATGCCAGAACGCCTTCTTTTCATGGGCACACGTTCCTCTTCCGATTCTGTATCAGACTCGCTGCTTGTCACGGGTTCATAGGCTGAATCCGAATCGGACAGAGACTCAGAGAGCTCCCCGCTGCTCTCATCGGTCATGCTGAGACGCTGGTAGGCCTCCTCGGCCGTAAATAATTTTTTTGCCATATTGGTGGCTGGTGAGGTTGATGTAGTGCAGATGAGCACTGTTGGGCACAGGTGGCACTGATGGGCACAGGTAGCACTGATGTGGCACTGGAGTGGGACTGGTGTGGCTCTGGTTGCACTGTAGTGGAACTGGTGTGGCTCTGGTTGCACTGTAGTGGGACTGGTGTGGCTCTGGTTGCACTGTAGTGGGACTGGTGTGGCTCTGGTTGCACTGGTGTGGCTCTAGTTGCACTGGTGTGGCTCTGGTGGCACAGAGGTGGCACTGGTGGGCTCAGGCAGCACTGGTGGGCACAGGCAGCACTGATGTGGCACTGCAGTGGTGCAGATGAGCACAAGTGGCACTGATGGGCACAGTTGGCACTGATGGGCACAGTTGGCACTGATGGGGCACGGGTGTGGCACTGGTGTGCACTGTAGTGGCACTGGTGTGCACTGTGGTTGCACTGGTGTGGCTCTGGTTGCACTGGTGTGGCTCTGGTGGCACAGAGGTGGCACTGGTGGGCTCAGGTGGCACTGGTGGGCTCAGGCGGCACTGGTGGGCTCAGGCGGCACTGATGTGGCACTGCAGTGGCGCTGATGAGCACAAGTGGCACTGATGGGCACAGGTGGCACTGGTGGGCACAGGTGGCACTGATGGGCACAGGTGGCACTGGTGTGGCATTGGTGTGCACTGTATTATCACTGGTGTGGCTCTGGTGGCACAGAGGTGGCACAGGTGGTACAGATGGCACAGATGTGGCACAGATGACACTGTTGTGGCACAGATGACACTGTTGGGCACTGTTGTGGCACTGTTGGGCACTGCTGTGGCACTGTTGGGCACTGCTGTGGCACTGTTGGGCACTGATAAATATGGAAAAACTCACTGATTGGTACCGTAAGGCTCTCCTCTCCTCTCACGCTGCATTGGTGTTAGGAGAGGAGAGCTGTAACCTCCTGATGACCCTGCTTTCCCTGTTTGTTTACATTTGTGATCGCTCCGTCATTGGACGAAGCGATCACATGGTAAAGGGCCGCTGTCATTGGCCCTTTACCACGATCCATGTTGCGCCGGGTCCCGTGGACCCGGCAAACATGGATGTTCCTGTGTGCGCGCCCAGGGGGGCGCGCGGGAGCAGTTTTCCGGGATCACGTCATATGACGTGATCCCAGAGTAATCCAACCGCCCTGCAGCCGTCATTCGGCTGTGGGCAGTTGGCAAGTGGTTAAACATGTAACCATTCAAAGTTATATAAATAAATTCACCAATAACTTAATTACTCAAAAACCACCTTACAGTAAGCAACCCAGCCACTACGACTTGGGTTGATGACAAGTATAACAATTTTTTTTATTAATCACTCCCCACAAGCCAGGATTGTTTCCCTCTTCTTTTTTTTTTTATTAAGGAAACAAGCCTGGCCCCATTAACCCCCTATCATGGCCAACTCCACCATAGTCTGTAAATTACTGTTAATTATATCAAGACCAATGTCTCTTATGAAATAAGAATAGGTCTTATCATAGATAGGTGACGTGATATTCCTCCTGAGTAAATATGTGATGAAAAAAACATATATCTGGAACCCTTAGTACGGTAATGTGCTTACCAGAAGTAAGCCAAATCGGGGCAAGTGGCTTAAACCCAGCCTGGGCCTTGAGATAATCAGTCCAGGGGAGGCAGGATAAACAAACTCGTCCCATGTATAAGTCCACAGAGTTTAGAAAAAAATATAAAAAGCAAACATAGTGTAATCCTGATACGTAAAACACCTCAAAAACAGAATAGTGCAACACTCAATCTGAACCCAAAAAAATCATATGTGATCATAAAAATCCAGTGTAATGGGGCGTACACACGGTCGGACTTTTCAGCTACAAAAGTCCGACAGCCTGTCCGACAGACTTCCGGCGGACTTTCGGCGGACTTGCGGCAGACTACACACGACCACACAAAAGTTCGACAGCCTAGTACGCGGTGACGTACACCAAGTCCGGTGAGACTATAAAACGGAAGTTCAATAGCCCGTACGACACCCTTTGGGCTCCTTCTGCTAATCTCGTGTTTATCTCGTGTTAGTAGAAGTTTGGTGAGAGACGATTCGCGCTTGTGAGACTCATATTTTTCAGTTTGTTTTAACTGTTGTTCAGTCTGTGCTTGTGAGGTTTGTATCTGCTTTTCAGTGCGTTTGGTCAGTTGGCATTGAGAAATCTTTGTTTTATTGTCCGCTCGTTCCTGATTTTCAGGTCGCTCTTCACAGGCCTTGCTGTTCTTCAGTGCGTTCTGTTTAGTGCGTTCTGACCAGCCGACCGTTTTGAAACCATGTTACCTGTACGTACTCGTCGTCGAGCTCGTGCATTGTATGTGTTTGGTGCTGTAGTTGATTCTTCAGACCAAGACCAGTCCATGAACAGGGGGAGGAGGAGTTCATGGACCAAGAATTGGTTGCTCCAGCGTGACCAGTTCTGTCACATGCCATTGCTCCGTGAGATCCGTGAGAATAATCCTGAGGATTTCAGGAACTTTCTCCGGATGACGGACCCCGTTTTTGACCGTTTGGTGGCTTTGCTGACCCCCTATATCAGCAGGCAGGATACCTGCATGAGGCAAGCCATCACTCCGGAGCAGAGGCTAGTTGCCACGTTGCGGTACTTGGCGACAGGGAGAAGCCTGCAGGACCTCAAGTTCTCGACAGGCATCTCCCCCCAGGCTCTGGGGATCATTATCCCAGAGACCTGTTCTGCCATCATCCAGGTCCTGCAGAAGGACTATATTAAGGTAAGATATTTTTCTTTTATTAGCATCACATGTTCTTTTATGTAATCTTTGATAATGTAATGTATTTCTTGCCTCAAACACTACTTACCATCATTGCAATATAGTGTGAATGTCCCCTTTTTCTCCTCACACATGCTGGATTTTTTTCCTGTTCTTTTTTGTCATGCATTTATATTTGCCTTCAATAATCTCCCCAGCATGCAATGCTGGGCACATATCCACCTAGTCTACTCATTTTGAATGTATTTTGTTTGAGTGTATTTAGTGTGCTTATAATTAGTAATTAGCTTGATTTCCCAACCCCCCCACCTAAACTCAATCCAAATAGTGTGCTTATAATTAGCAATTAGCTTGATTTCCCAACCCCCTCCCCCCCACCTAAACTCAATCCAAATAGTGTGCTTATAATTAGCAATTAGCTTGATTTCCCAACCCCCTCCCCCCCACCTAAACTCAATCCAAATAGTGTGCTTATAATTAGCAATTAGCTTGATTTCCCAACCCCCTCCCCCCACCTAAACTCAATCCAAATAGTGTGCTTATAATTAGCAATTAGCTTGATTTCCCAAACCCCCCCCCACCCCCGTAATAATTTGCTAGAATGTTCTGTGGTGTTGATTTGTATAAAGCAAATATATGTTGCACTTTGCAAAATGCATGTGCACTCTACAAGTGCATTTGTTCCACTGCTTTAGTAAATGAGCAGAAGCTCTGCTGATTTCCATCATCAAATCATATGCAAGCCAAAAAGTGTTTTCATTAATTGCCCTTGCATGTGATTGTGTACTCCTTGCAACATGACTGCCTTTTTACCTCACCTCATTTACTTTAAGCTGGGGAGCAACTGCACTTGCAGAGTGCGACAACTGCAGTCTTGTAGCCTTTTTAGTCCATAAATCCCTGCGTGTCCTAAAAGTAATATTTTTTTGGGATTTCACAACCCCCTAAAATGTAATCAATGTTCCATCAGAGGGGGTGAGCAATCTGATAAGTGTGCCTTTCCATATTATTTATTCCAGAAGATTTAAATTATTTAATGTTATACTGATGCTGGGGAATAATGTTTTTAATTGTATAATTTTCTTGCAATGTTATCTTCAAAATTACTGATTTTGGTTTTCTTGTTTGATTCCCCAGTTTCCTTCAACGCCACAGGAATGGCAGACTGTGGCATCCCATTTTGCCACCCGTTGGGACTTTCCCAATTGTGGAGGGGCTATAGGTGGGAAACATGTCCACATCGTGCCACCACCCCATTCGGGGTCATACTATTTTAATTATAAGGGGTTCCACAGTATTGTTTTAATGGCGGTGGTGTCGGCACACTATGAATTTTTATATGTGGACGTGGGGAAGAATGGCCGGATCTCGGATGGAGGAGTATTTGCCCAGACGGAGTTCTGCCAGCGTCTCCAGAGTGGTGGCCTGGGATTGCCACCTGATGCGGATAACGTGGAAGGACTCCCCTTTGTCTTCATTGCAGATGAAGCCTTTGCTCTGAGCAAGCACCTCATGAGGCCATTCCCCCAAAGAACCCTCACCCCGGAGAGGAGGGTTTTTAATTTCCGGCTGGCCAGAGCTAGAAGAGTGGTTGAGAATGCGTTTGGGATTCTGGCCAGCCGGTTCCGCCTGTTTCAAACCTCCATTAATTTGGCGGAATACAAACTTAATTTTATCATTTTATCGTGCTGCATCCTGCACAACTTTTTACACAAACATTCTCCAAATTATATAGTACCAGTTGGGCCTGAGGCCGGACTTATCGATGACAACCTTATGGGCCTGGATACTGTCCGTACTGGCTTGGCCCCCCAAAGTGCCCGTCAAGTTAGACAGCAATATGTTAATTATTTTATGGGTAGGGGGGCCATTGCAATGGGCCAGGATATCTAAATATTTTAAATAAAAAAAATCTGGATGAAATCTTGAATTATATTTATTGCTTGCCTTTCTTTTGGGCTTTCTCCTAGGTTATGGTCGAGCAGTTGTAGTGCCAACTGTATTTTCATTTTAAATTTCTAAATAAGCTCCATTGCCACTGTAAACAACTTTTTTAAAATTATAACCAAACTGATACTGAGCATTGAAATAACAAACCACACATTTATTTAATTCCTAAGCAGATGTTTTTATTAATCGTTGTTATGCATTCAGTTATGCATTTAGTATAAAATGTTCCTAGACAAAAATATGATATATTACTAATTTTCGAATAATATAATTATAGTTAAATATTTTTACATAATCAAAAATACAATTTTTTGGGCATTTTGATTTT